>PVIU01009212.1:0-62030 GCA_004026605.1 Ondatra zibethicus
GGCTGGTTCTGTGTATACCTCTCAAGTGCTGGGTTACCACTGCCTACCACGACACTCACCTGGGACATGTCTTTTTAGTACTACTATCTTAGGGACGCAGGTAGCCCAAGTTAGCCTGGAATCTGCTATGTAGTGGATGCAGGCAGCCCAGGCTAGCCTGGAGTTTGCTATGTAGCCAAGGATGATGTTGATTTCTGATCCTTCTGTCTCCACTTTGGTTCAGGGATTTCAGGCATGCACCACACACCATGCCCAGACTGATTAAATTACATTTTATTTCTTTTAAAGTCAGTTTAAGATTTTTTTTTAACCATGTATTATAGGATAAAGATTACTAAAAGTAAGTAATGCTTTCTGTTCTGTTTAAGTTTTAGGATCACCTGCAAAAACCCAAACTCACTTCATTAGAGCAGAGGTATGCTCTTAGGTAACTGTGTATGACTTATGGCTTTTAAAACTTCATCTTAAGGGCAAGCTATTAAAACTTTTCTAAATCAGGTTTCTAGTATCAGATACTTAAATGAGAAAGAACAAGAGAAACTCCATAAAATTCAGCTTCTTCCTTCCCAGAAAAACCAACATGGCAAGCTCCTTTTCTTAGAACACAGGCTAGCGAGCTTTCTGTGTTTGTGTTTAGTGAACAAAGCGTGAACATTCCAGACTTTGTGGACTGTGTGGTCTCTATTGTAACTATTCCATTTCTGCCACCAAAGTGGGAGGCAGCCTTAGACAGTATGTAATTAAAGAGGAGCAGCGCCAAGTTGGCCTGCAGGGCAGCTGCCAACCCTGCCTTAGCACTGATCCAGTGTCAGGAGTCACCCCATAGAAGCCAGTGTCTTGTTGGATGCAGGGGCCAAATCAGGGTCTAGCAGTAAATCACTATCAACATTTTGATGATGGATATTTAAAATTTAGCTACATCTCTGGTTAAGGAAGATTCTTCAATGAAGAATCATGCTTTCAATTGGGGATAACACCAAGAACTTGCTTAATTATTAGTTACTGAGAATTTAATTTAAAATTAATAAATGATGTCCATACAGTTTAATATCCAATTTAATTTTTTAAAAACTTAATGAAAATATAACAGAATCAAAACATTTAAAATAAGTACACTCACTACCCACTCCAGCAATTTATTTAAGTCATACCAACTATAGAATATGAAAAATAAATTCAGAAGTGTAATTACTTTAAAATACACTACTTCCACTTTCAATATCTTACATTTATGTATATATTCTATAGTGGAAGTAGAAATTCTCTCTAAAAACATTATCTTCTTAAAATCTTGAGGTGCATATTAGAATCACAGGCAATATCTGACATATAAAATTGCAGAACAGGCCTTTCGAATTTGGCATTTCACTGGTACAATACAATGACCAAGGTATAGGACTGTACAATGCCTAGACATTCGAGTAAGAACCATAATTCTCTTCAATGTAGAATGACTAATGCATATTCTACAAGGGCAGTGAGGTTAGTAATTCTGTTGGGTATATGTCTGACATAATTTCCAAATGTACAATAACACAAACAACTTTGTTAAGGCCATGTTTTATTTGCTGATTAATGGACAAAAGGCAATGTAATTTATTTTCAAGTATTTTCTTGAAAGTCTGTGCTCATAAAAATCATGAAAAGTTGGAAACAGACTGTTAAATCACTGAAACTTTAAATATATCTTACACAATCTCGTTTGTACAAAAATACAAGTTAAATATAAACATAAAGCAGTCATGGTAATTTATGCAAATCTGTTTGATGTGATCTGCAGTTATATATAAAAGTTTCTTGGTTCTGTGATTTGTGAAAAGGTCAACACAGACCGAGTTACTATCTATAAGCAAAGGGCCCTTAAAAGCTTACTTTAGCATTAATCTTGTACACGGTTATAAGTGTTTCCTAATTTGAGATCATCTAAACATTGGGGGAAAAATAAAAAGGGCAGTATGTCCATAAACCAACAAATAATCTGGCTGTAGTAAATCATAAACACAAACCCACGCATCTGTACAATGAACATGTTATTACATACATACAAGCACATAATAGTGCATGTATGTATATACACACACTGCACAAACAACGACCAGGCCTACTGAGGCGCCGCCACGTCCTGCTCGATATTCAGCTGTGCGTTTTTCCTGACTTCGTCAAATGAATAGCTTTTTGTCACCTTCCCATTCTTGAAAACAGTATGGAGAAGATCCTGCAGAGTGTAAATTGTCATTAAAAAGACCATTAGATATCTGAACTGTGCTTTGACCAGTGCACCTAAGCGGTCAAACACAAAGCTGTTGAGAGCGTCCACGCCATTAAATTTTGGCCTTAAAAAAGGATAAAATCCAAAAGCCAAAGCCAAGACAGAAACATAGAAAAGCAGAAACTTTTTGTTTTTATTTATGGTGACCGAGTTACACAGAGATTGTAACTGCAAAGTCATGGATAAACATCAACAGAAGATGAGGACTGAATCAGTTTCTATATAAAAACCCATTGAAATTCATCTTAACCTTCTTCCTTATAGTACACATGACATTCGCTGGTCTCTTATGCGCTCTAAATTGCACCTATATGCAGCACTTTCTTTTGTAAGTTTTAATATAAACCACCAGGGACTGCTCCACGACCACAGAGATCACCACCGTAAACACTGGCTGGAAACCTGTGTCTCCTCTGATGTAGTCTCAACAGCTTTGCTTCACTTGAGATGGCCCAATTCAGCAGAACGTTGGTAGCTCCAATTGTTATGTGAAATCTACCCAAAGAATTGCTGGTAGACTACGTAAGCAGTCATATCTGCACAGCGGGTGCTTACGTCTGAAGAACATAAACATGCAAGAGGAGTCTTCCTTTCAAACTGCACCCCCCCCCCCATCTAGATCGGTAATCTTTTCACTTTGGGCACACTAACATGTACTTATGCTGAAAACCATCAGCTCACAAGGCACACATTGCTATACATCCTCTCCAGTTGGGTTAACTAGAATCAGAAAACTCAGTGATGGCTCCACCATCTGCTGGTGAGATGATATGAATCAGCCCACTCGACTTCTGTTACTAAGACAATTTGCTTTTCTTTTTGTTTTAAGCTCATAATTCCATGAGAACTGAATAAGACCAGAGAAAACCACCTGAAATGGTTATTAAGTTCTAAAGAAACAATTCCCTTCAAACGGATTTGGAATTAATCCATTATAAAATTATAATATTTTAGTTTAACACAAACAATCACATGAAGAACATTTAAAAAGTCCTATTAGCTACGCTTCTTCAGAAATCATTCACTGATAGCTAACAGTAGGATTAAGACCAAATATAAAAACGTCCGTAAAAGCCATCAACATCTATCACATTGGCCACTATGTTAAAAAAAATTATTTCAATATCACAAAACTGTAAAAGTATAATAAAAACTCATCAACAGGAACTCACGTGGCCATATTCCTCAAGGTCTCCTTTTCCTTCTTCAAGCGTGACGAAGTTCCCTGCCGGTGTCCTGTGTAAAGATAATCGTCCCTTTTTTGACCTTTTGTTGGGGTCAGCAACTGGGTCCTTAAAGACATTAACCTGAAATCAAAATCAAGAGAAATGATGAACCAAACGTCTCTAAAAAGACACGTATTCCCTCCGCTGCTAGAGCTCTCCCCGCAGGCTGGCGGGATTCCCGGCTAGAACTAGTTTTTATTTTATTTTATTTACTTATCTATAGTGTTATAAGTATAACTAACATCATTCCACAACTGACTCATTAACTAGCCTGTTTTCCTTCAAAATAGTCATGGTATGGAAACCCAAATCCTGACCAGCTTTTACAGAACAATTTGGAGAAATTTACCATGTGGCCCTTACATTACAAACGATAAACACACTGTATAGAAAACTAGAATATTTAAGATAAAGACGCCAACCTTTCCCTTTCGTTACTTCCTTTACTGCAGTAAGAGGCAGGAGATACAATCAAGAGGGGGTGCTGGCCTGACCCTCACACAGAGGCAGTGGCTGGAGAACCTGCTGGGTGGGGGCACAAGCCTGCAGGCCCAGCCCTCAGGAGCACGGACAAGAGAACTGCTACAGATTCGAGTCTCGTCAGGGCCACACTGCAAGACCCTAACTCAGAACAGTAACAGTAAGAGACTCACAGACTCTGAAGACAGTGCAACGTGATAAACACACAAACAGGGGTCCAGAAAGCTGGGAGGCAAAGCACTGGCAGAGGGCAGTGGCCTGGAAGAGCAACAGAGACGATAGCTCTGCATTCTCCACAGGTGGGAGACGGTGCACAGGCACAGGTGCAAATAGGTGTTCGCCTATTTATTTTTTCTAAAATTATTTTAAATTTTAATTCATTCTACATACCAACAACAGCCTCCCCGCTCCTTGCTACCTGCCCACCCCATCCTCTCCTCAGAGAAGGTGAGGCCTCCCATGGGCAGTCAACAAAGCCTGGCATATCAAGTTGAGGCAGGACGAAGGCCCTCCCCTTCCATATCAAGGTTGAGCAAGGTCTCCCACCAGAACAAGCTACAGGGTTGTCACCCACAATCAGAGGGCCTACTTCTGTCCCATACAAGCTGCCCGGCTGTCAGTCCAGAGGTCATGAGCTCCCACTAGCTCGGGTCAGCTGTCTCTATGGGTATCCCAGCTATATTATGGTAACTGAACGATTCTGATATTAAAATCAGAAGCTCAAACTCCACCCTTATAATAGGATCTTGACAGTGATTAGTATGGACTTGATTATCTTCAGCATGCAATGGCCAGGCTAGCTGATGATCTTACCTAAACAGAACCAACTTCTAGATACAAAGGTACATGCCAAAGCAATGGTGATGACTGACCATCATTTCCTGGCTCCCACATCTGCTGTTGCAACCTGACCTCTTTCTTTCCCTAGTTCTCTGGCAGCTCCCATCAGCACCCGACAGCCCAGCAGCACACTGTCCTTGGAGACTGCACTGCTGTGCCCTTCCCAGACAGCAGGAGAACAGCTGAGGGACTCACCCCAAGGCCATTGGTTACAACATAGCTGCACTTGAAGGAGCAATTCAAGAGGTCTCTCGTTAACTTCTGTAGCAAAGCTCCGCCAGAACCGAAGGAGACATTTTCAATACTCCACTTTTTTTGTTTCATTCCCTCTACAATCTAAAAGATAAAAAACAAGCAAACAAATGATCTGGAAGACAATGGAATTTACTTTCAAAGGGCGACATTGTGAAACTCCCACAGCTGTTCTGTACCAGTCACTACTTAGAGAAGCCTCGGCAGCACACATTAGCTTCTTAAAGATCCACGCGGGTTGCAATGTATGTGTGGAAGGAGGGTTCACTTGCAGATTTTCAGTGTAGTAAATTCAGTCAGGCCGAGTGAAGGAGCAAGAAAACTGGCTACATACACCTAAGGCTTCCTGAGCCCTCCCAGTCACCTCAAAGCTACTGCCCAATGCTGGCAACAAAAGCTGAAACACCCGCCCCAGATAACGTAGACAACACGTGTATGCGCGCACGGCGTTAGTGCATGCGCAGTTACTGTACGGCACAGGGCAGTGGTTATTGAGAGCACACAATACCCACCTGTACCTAACAGTAATGACACTGCTGACTCATGTCACCTGCCCCGTGCGCTGCACATAGACAAAACTATGCACGACACTTTAGACGTTATGATTTATGACTGGCCACTGCGAGCCAGCTGGAGAGACCTGTATGGCACACAGTTCTTCCACGGGATGCAAGATTTAAAAATTACAGTGACGCCGTCGTATCAGTGCATCTGTTTCTCTGCGTGGGGCTCACTTACCAATCATGTACCTCTAATTTACCAACAAGTCCAATCACTTTCATAATGAAAGTGAAATTTATTAACCATTTTCTAAATTTCATGAAAAGCCATGTTCTGTTTAAAAGTCCAATTTAAAAAGAATTTTCAAAGTGATTAAGGCAGAGGCCGTTATGACTTTAAATGAATTTCCATACTCCTCCTGCAGTACTAAGTCTCAAACCGACCTTTTCTCTTGATTTTCAACACTGTAAAAAGAAACAAACCCCAAACATCATCATATGTTAATACTCCAACCCTGAGAAATGCAATCATCTTAAAACTTAAAATTCTACCCATCAATTCTCTTTTGTGTGTCTGTGTGCATTTGTTTTTCTTTTTAAACCAAAATATGTTTTTCAATGGGAAGAATTAAGGTAAAAAAATCACAGCTTACTTCAAAGCAATTCCTGTGAAAGGCATGGAGATTCTGTGCTCATACATAAGGACCAGGGGAACCAGGAATTAAACATACAGGATTGTCTCTTCAAACGGAGATACATAACTTTTTTTTTCTTTTGCCCAGAAGGTTAGGAGCAGATGTGGTTAAGAGCCTAGTGACTGTTGCACTATCTGTGTGGCCGGGACCATAGCTTGCCAATGTACAGAACTTGTCTTTATGGAAGATGTCACAGGTACTTTATAAAGAGTATCTTAAGCTTTATTGTACACACTGGATTGAGTTTTGTATCATCAGGCAAAAAATTTTTCCAAATTGTGCTGTGCTTAAATACACCTAAAATAAAGTACTTGGGGCCAGACTCTTGAAGTTTGAGTCAACACTGGCTACTTAGTTACTGTGTTGAACCAAACTACCTTCTTGCCTCCCGTGGTAGTCACTTCCCAGGACAGCCCATGGAGATGAAACAGCTCCAGACCACCACCAGATGTGCGGTAATGGGAGGGACAGTTTCACATCATGGCATGCCAGCTCGATGTTCTCCACTCTGCAACATGTCAAAGTCACTCACAAACGAACCAGAAGGAAAAAATCAAGGCGGAAGTAAACAAACTATCACTCTCATTGCATAATCCGTTTTCGTATTTCATACCGAGGTATTTAAGTTAGCTGAAGAGCCCTTAGGATTTAACTATCTATTACTATCACTTACATGAATTGTGCTCCAGTGAGCAAGTGCTTTTCACGTATTATGTATTTATGTGGGTCAAAGAGTAATTTGTGCTTAACATTTACATAAATCAGTGTCTTCTAGCAAGCTTCTGATCAAAGCTGTAATTCACGGAAGAAACGTGAGAGATGAAGACAGAGGAGCTTCAAGCTAAGGGTGTAGGGCAGCTGACAGGAAGGAAAAGCCACCCTGGCCTTGAGAATAAAAACATTGGAAATCTGTTAGACTGCAAAGAAATCCTTTTTTTTTTTTTTAATGGATTTTGAGGAGTCAGTGCTATTTTAATGGCATCAGTAAGTCACTCTAGTGGAGGACACAACAGGAACAGGACACTATTTGATACGGAGATCTTTGGCCTCTTTTCTTAAGCAGACGTGCTCTGGATCACGGTAGGAGCTGCAGCAGAGCCCACACAAGGATGGATGCTGGCAGGGAAATCTGAGGGTGCGGTTGGCAGCCACAGAAAGAAGAGGGTTTGTTAGGTGAAGCAGTTCCCCCATTGCCAAAGTTAAGAACACTAACATATACAGAGGAAACTATTAAGAATAATTCCTTTTCCTGTTTCTAAATCCACGTGACTAACTTCCAACATGAAAAATCAAGTACTGTCCTCTGGGTATGATGGGTTTTCACTATGTCCCCAAACTGCTTTGCTTTGAGACCAGTGTAAGATATTCTCCCTGTACCCGAGTGTCCGAAGAACGACTTGTCACATATGGTCAGCTTCAGTGCCAGTCTGACACAGGTCTAGAGACACAGGGAGAGGGAACTTCTGCAGAAGAACTGCTCAGATCAGATGGCAGTGGTCATGTATAACGGGCATTTTCTTAATTGTTAACGGCCGCAGGAAGGCCCAGCCACCGTGGACAGTGCCATTTCCAGAGAGGTGGGCGGTACTGAGAAAGGCAGCAGAGAGTGGGGGTCTGGAACCATTAGCCCCCCCATCCTGAGCTAATAATCCCTCACTGAGACTGTTCCCAAGTGACCCTAGATTGTGTCATGCTGACAACTCTTATACATATTTTGGGCTCATCAAACAAAAGCCTTTATTCCGTTTCTCTTCAGAATCACAACAGAATGTGGCTACTGAGGCCTAGAGAAATGTGTTGGCTGCCATTTCTGTATTTTAAGCTATTTCTAAACACCAAAGAAATTTACCATCTTAAATATTCAAAATAAGCAAGCTCACAACTGCATTTAAATTGGAATGGGCTACTTATGAATCAAAAAAGCTGTGTCAAGTTCATTCAAGTGGAGCACACTACCTCTTGCAAAGTGTTGATATCCACACCATCTCCCTGAATGACTCTCAGGTATGGTGGCAACAGCTTGTAGCCCTTGGAGTTCTCAGTGACAGGAAACTTCTTGCCTAAAATATCTAAGACCTGCATGAAAAAAACAGAACACAAGTAACTAAGATGGAGAGGGAAGCTTCCCAAGCTAGGAATTATTTTTCTTTATTACACAATTTTGAGAATACAAAAGTTGAATTACTTAAACAATCTTAGACCACACATAAAGCTTTAAATTTGGTTGCAATGCCTTCTAACCACATTAGAAAAAGGTGTGCGCCTTCCTATTTGGTCAATTTATATGACTAAATTAGTGTTAACACAGGGTGTTTTCTTCACATCTTTCAAATTATACAGATTCAAGAAAGAAAATCCGCAATATTGCAACAATATATATATTTTAAAGAAGCATGTAAGGTATGACACAACAGACTCCTAATTATGCTTCTGATTTGGACTCACTCTGCTTGTGGCCAACAGTTGTTTGGTTTACATTCGTCTGACACTGAGCCACAGAGCTGAGAGAAAAAGCAACCGCCAGAGTAAGATGGACACAAAGCGCATACAATGTCAGTTTGTCCAAAGCTCTTTGCTCCAGTAAAGCTAACCTGTGTGATATTTAAGCCACTCCATGCAATGGCTGCCATTCAGCATTTTATCGCAGCAAACCCTTAATCACAGATTTGAAGTTGATCAGGAAAACTTGGTCAGGGTTGGAGAAGACCTATCAGCTACACCCCCTTCCACACAATCACTGCCTTTCCTGACATAAATTGCTAATAAAAAGATCTTAATAAAAGTTCCACGTAATGGCTTTCTTTATTATAACTACCACGATGGAAATATAAAAGCTGTTTAGTTGTCAAAAGTGAAACACTTCAGGCTAAGACATTGAGACTAGCTGTTTACAGAATTAAAAAAGACCTTCATTAATCTATGCTCCCACTTCCTACGAGAGAGAGAGAGAAGCCAGAATTGTACAGGAAGGCTCCAAACAGAAGGCCTACACTGTTTCCACATTTCTCAACCTTGGTGGGTCATTTTCTCCTTACAACAGAGATGGTCAGAGCCACCAGTGGCTTCTTTGATGAGATTAAAGGAAACTTTTGGAGTCAGCACCAACAGCAGTTCACCAGCAGAGGCGTCAGCTCCTGCTGGGATGCGCACTTTGTAAAACAGGCGCATCAGGTAAAGGCAGCTCTGCTCAGACAGTTCTAGTTCTAGTCAAGCATGACCTGAAAAGCAGTTCTGCATTATTTGTAGTCTTGATTACCCTGAACAGACGCCTTCTGTACTAACAACAGGTTGTAACAATGATTTCTAATAAATGGAATAAGTCACAAAGACGTTGATTAAAGCACAAGCCAGATTAAGATGATAATGCTATTAATTCTGAGGGCACATAAGGAAATATTCACTGGCCCTTAATTGTCTACTTGGCAATATGTAAATAAACTAACCTGCAGGTGGAGACTGCCCAGACCCGAATAATCACACAGAAAATATATTAATCACAACACTGCTTGGTCAATGGCTTATGCGTATTCCTAGCTAGCGCTTACATCTTAAATTAACCCATTTCTATTATTCTGCGTATTACCACAAGGTTCTGGCATCTGTCTCCTTTAGCAGCTACATAGCATCTCCTTAACTCCACCTACCCTTTCTATATCTCTGTTCAAATTTCCTGCCTGCTAAGTCAATTGGCCAAAACAGCTTTATTTATCAACCAATAAAAGTAACACATATACATCCCACATCACTAATCTCTATCTCCTTTCAATGCAATTAACATGTGACCTTGGGCAAATCTATTGCTGTCTGTCTGAAATACAACTCTGAAAGACAGGAGACTTTCCCAGAGTCTTGAAATGATGTACACACAAATGAGAAGTGGTGAGGCAGCTGGTATGCAGGCATCTTAACAACACACATCACGATTTACCTTCAATACAGTGTCAAGCGGGTTTCCAGAATCAGGTCTGATGATTAGTGGCGCCTCTGTACTTCTCGATACTATTAAATGTCTGAGGTCTTCACCCCATATTTTCTCACAAGCATTATAAATGTCATAGCTGTCACTGACCACAGACACAGGCACTGATGAGAACTGTGTTACTATGTGTTCAAAAGCATCTTTCTCATGGTCTTTCCCCCAAGCTGTTATGGTGCTAGAAAACAAAGTGAAAAACACAGGTTTACTCACGCAGACATGAGACTGATTTCTGAAGCATCATTAACCACCGTCTTCACTGTACCACACCATCAGCGTCACAGAGAAGGGGTCCAGTTTAATTAAGTGCACATCGCAAGGCAAATGCAGTATCTGTGCTAAACCACCCCTGCCCAGTTTGCTTCCAGCACTACAAGTTGATGATACTCATCTTAGTAGTTACTGTCACTTAGCTCTCGGATCAATAGTTAACCAATTATAAACTGGTTTTTGTTTCAGCCTCTTTCAACCTAATCAAAGTCAGTGAGCACACGCATCCTCCCAGCCAGGATATTGGAAAGGGTGAATACATACTCCCATTTTGCCAGGCAGTGTAAGCACTTGGTTCTTTTCTATGAATCTCTGAAACTGTTTACCAAATTTCTAAAACTGTGTAACAAGAGATATATCTGTCTTTTTTTTTGGTTTTTGAGACAGGGTTTCTCTGTAGCTTTGGGGCCTGTCCTGGAACTAGCTTTTGTAGACCGGGCTGGCCTCGAACTCCCAGAGATCCACTTGCCTCCGCCTCTCGAGTGCTGGGATTAAAGGCCTATGCCAGCACTGCTTGGCTATATCTTTTTTTACTTTTCAAAATCTAACACTTAAAAGCAATTATTTATGCTTTATCATAGTATATATAGTCAAATAACTATACCTATTATATCTTAAAATGGCCAGTAATAGGCAGTGATGCAGTTTACCTACAAAGTATGTGCTCAAGGAACAAGAATCTTAACAGTTAGTTTGAGCATAATGTAATTTAAGGGAGAAAACAAAAGTTTCTATTAGAAAACAATTACTTATGATTTTTGTAATGCCCTAATTTTATTTTTTTTACTGAATGTTTAATTATAAGATTTTTGTTGACTAATATGTAACGTAAGTAGTTTAAAAATTCTTAAACACAATTATACATAACTTTATTATTATTGTTTTCCTTTGGTCGATCTATTTTCCTTTTTTCTAATTTTCTAGGCTTTTCCCCCAATAAAATAATATAAAGTAGAATATCCTACCCCCATTTATTGTAGAGCTTTATAGTTATAAGACAACTTCAGAACTGGTAAAAAGAATTTGCTAGTTTCATCTGGACTGCCCTCCAAATGCCCATCCACTGAAGGCTTAGCCCCAGTTATTGGCGCTAATGGAAGGTGGCAGAAACTCTAGGGTCTACTTGCAAAAAGGTCACTGGGGGTATACCCATGAAGGGAACTCGAAAGCCTCATCCCTTCTTCCTCTTCTCTGCTTCCTTGCTGGCACAAGGGGGTATAGATGAGCCTGCCATGCTTTCTCCATGATGGCTCAGTCTTGCCTTTCCACAGCCCCATAGTGATGGAACCAAGCACCAAGGACAAACCCCCGAGACCATGAGCCATATTCTGTTCAACCTTTACATTGATTTTCTTACGTATTCTGGTAGTGATGGAAGCCAACTAACAGAACTATACTCACTTAACTCAGAAATTGTCATTTTGTATTATTCCTTTTATCCTAAAGGACTGAAGTCAACACCTTTTCTCTTATTGCCAATGGTGTTAGGAGCAGCTAGCATCACATCACAGTGACGGTTCTTTGTACAAAGGAGGAGCTATGCCATCATGCCTCCACTTCACACAGTTGTCTGCACTGGATGGGGAAAGGCAGACGAGAAGCCCACTACTGCTCCTCCCCAAGTCAGAGAATTCCGCTCAGTGATCACCAGCCCTGGAGAGATTCACAACACAAGAGCAAACTCACTTACACAGCTCCTACTGACTACGTCTGTACCAACAGTCCTCAGGCTGCCATTTGTGTACGAGTCTCATCAGGATGAGTTTAGTTCTCAGTTGCTCAACTTTCCTGACACACATTCTCTCCCCTGACTGGGATGCCACTTTCCAATGCTTTGGGATTTCTTCATTTCCCTGCTGCCTCTTCCAGTCTCCCTTGAACACCGTTTTTTTCTTTTCTCCTCCCATCTAACTGGGAATCTGGCTCTCTGTTAGTCTGGAACTCTTCATCCACCCCACAGATGCACAGCATCATCCAAACACCTACTTTTCTAGGACAGTTTCTATAGGGAAGCCCCTAAGTGTTCTCTTGTCCAGTGATTTCACTGATGCCAGCACTCCAACTTCAGTCACCAGGCTAGCTTGATAACTTCTCAGAGTCTGAGGCCAAAGCATAGGTAACTCAATTATTTTTATTTCAAACTCGAATTCTCTAAGGAAATATTTACAATAGCAGTAATGGTTTAGAGTTACTGTAGATGTTACCATTTATCCCAAATAGCCTTCTGCTGTACAACTGTAGCTTCTCCTTTTGTGTGGTTGGGCAGAGAAACAGAAGGGAATAGAGATAAATGACAAGTCTAAGACCACCCCGTGTCAGCTGTCCAGTCAAGTAGGCTTCTAGTCAAATAAAGAAACTATTACGAGATCATAAAATATACCAGACTGCCACACTGTGCATGCATACAGTGTCCTTTTCATTTAACAAAGAAGCCCAACGTGATGCTCCTCGTTTTTAGATGTTATACTCATGTGCTAGTTACTTCAAAACTTATTCAGCTGACAGCCTACTATGTGATTACAGTATATAGTAGACATACTATTATATGGGTATAGATAAATAAAAACTCAAATAACTTTCTTTAGTTATCACCCATAATTTTGTTTCTTAATCCTGAAACTTAAATTACTCAAAGGCCTTGACATATAGTAATGTCCTTAACATTAGCTGCATCTATTCTCATGAATCACAATTCAAATAATCTACTTTATCTCGTGTTTATCAAACTTCTTTCATTCATTTACCAACCTAGCTCTGGACCTTACCCCTCCTAAGACTACTGTTTCCCAACTTATTTCCTAGTAAGCCTAGCTTCTAGTTTTTCTATTTTCCTGCCATCAAAATAACCTAAAAGCGATTTCCAATATATCATTTGCTCAAAACTGCAGGATCTACTTCATTCTGAAAATGCCTAATTCATAGTAAGTTAGAGCTGAATATATAATAACAGCACTTGGGAAATGGAGGAAGGAGAACCATGTAAGTTTGAAGCCAACTTGGACTACATGAGACTCTGTTAAAAATCAAACAAGCCAGCATGGTGTGCATACAGTTAACACTCAACATTGAAATGAATTTGAAGGCTTTTAATTAATTAAGCTTCATCCACGTTCTCAATCTACTTTTAACACATCTGTTTTAGCCTTTATTCATTCACCTAAAGCATGTATACATGTTATCATAATGCTTGGCAGACAGTAAAATTTGAAAAAGTACTACTCAAAAATGCTCAATCAAATTTGATTATTTCCTTAAGAAGTCAAGATTTCACATAGTTTCTATAAAAGCTTTTTTGAACCTGTCAATGGATATGAACCTTCCTTGTTTGAGACTACTGTGAACACCTTAATTGTGCCTCTTTAAATAAAAGTTCTTAGCAGAGCGACTGTTCCTTGTGACTATTTTTATCTTGAGAGGGTCAGCTGTGTACCTTTCTGTCCTTGCAGCCCCCAGCAGACTGCCTGCTGAACTCCAATGTGGTGAGTTAATATGCACCAGAGTGACAAAGCTCAGCTCATTCTATACTGAAACACACACAGGGCTTTAAGCATTTTCGAATGACTGTATTAAAAGAGGTTAAGAACCAGAAGCAAAGTCTGGCATATACTTACTACACACATTGTTCACTTTCTTTTCGTTTTTTGAGACACGGTTTCTCTTTGTAACAGCCCTAGCTGTCCTGGAATTCCCTCCCTCTGTAGACCAGGCTGGCCTCGAACTCACAGAGATCCGCCTGCCTCTGCCTCCTGAGTGCTGGGATTAAAGGTGTGCGTCACCACCGCCCGGCTACACTGTTTACCTTCCATAAGGGGAACTCTAGAACCAGATGGGCTGCAACCTGGGTTATAACTTCCTAGTGCTCCTTGAGACAGTTTAGTAAGAGTGAGTAAACACAAGAGTCGTGACACCTTCCTCCCTGTTAAAATGGCTTACTTATCAAGAATTGAAAACACTGGTCCAGATGATAATTGCCTAGGCAAAGGTAAAGTGGGGAAAGAAATCAGTACTTACAGTGTTTTCAGATTTCAGCTAATAAAGAATAATCTGCATATAAAATGCAGCAAATATAAAAACCATGCCTTAGATGCACTTCAATCTGTTTACTAGAGTGGTTCAAAATCCCAGCCCTGCCTGATCCTCTTTATAAAAGTGAGAGTATGCAGTTTGTTCTCTTTATTCCATGAAAGTTTATTTAGTGTCTGGCTCTGTTGTCAAATCAGGTGTTTCTGAGTCACACATAACAAATTCAAACCGAGCTTTAGAAAGAAATTAGTTTACAGGGCCAGAGATAGGATCAGGGGCCTTGTGCATGCAAGGCAAGTGTTCAAATATTTAACACAAGAACAGACTCAATTTTACCTGTGCTCTGCCGCTGGAACAGAATAGCCTGGAACAGGATCTTTTGTTCCATAGTATTTTTTAATTAGAGCAATTCCCGCCACTGTATCTGTTCCTTTGAAGTTGACCAAATGAGCAGACGCTCCTATGCCAGCAGTCTGGAAGATCAACCACAAACCAAAATTCAAAACAGGAGCCAACACCCCATCGGCCTCATCCCATTTCCAACTGCAATTTCTTTACCCCATACCTGTGTACTGTACAGTGTTCCCTGCGCCTGTCTGTCTACCCCTCCATCTAATGTAAAAAGAACTAGGTCACATATTTAGAGGTATATTCTATGTACCGAGATAACACACAATTAGTTATTAGTTATCTGCTGGCTAAGCCTTCGGAGTTGCAAGAAATGGCACACTTAAAGCAAGTTTATTCCGGGTGACATTCGGAGAAGCTGGCAGTGGCCTCTCACTTTGGTGTGGATGAGAGTGCTCCCTACACACAGGCTCAGATACCTGAACACTTGGTCGCCAGCTGGTGGTGCTGCTTTGCGAGGCTTTGGAGGGGCAGCCTTGCTAGAGGGAGCCCGCAATGGGCTTCCAGAGGACACTTCTGTTTCCTCACTCTGCTTCATGCTTGCATTTGACAATGTGAGCTCTCGGGTTCCTGTTCCTCCTGTTATACCTCTGCCTCCCCGCCACGACTGGCGCTCAAACTTTCTGACATCTACTGCTTTTGGTAATGCTGTTTTCTCGCAGCAACAGAAGTAGCTGGTACACCACTGACAACTCACACTGATTCCCTGAGACTCGTTTTGGTTTCTCACCTCTTGTGAAGAGACTCCTCTGTAACCAAAATCATGTAACTTGTATTCCAGACCATCTAAATTACCAGAAGTTTCTAACAAGTATTTGGCCAATATTTTCTTCTGCTCTCTTGAATTTGTGGCCACTGTAATTGGATACCAGGACTGAACGAGAATAGTCTGTAACAACAAAATTAACCACATTATTAATATAAAATACTGGGTTCCTTCTGGGTAAATCACGGCTTACTTCTGGCCTTAGAAAGCCATCAGCTCCCAGGACAAGCATGCTCGCTGCAGCGCAGCCACTGCTCGACTGCCGTAGCAAGCAGAGAGAAGTGAGCACTTAAAGCCTCAAGTAACTCCAAAGAAAAGTTTTGATTCAAATTGCAATCTGCCATGATGGGCAGATTAATACTCAACGCTGAGCAAGGTCACACTGTCCTAAGTTCCTCAACATTATTCTTGATTCCTTGACTTGTATGGGCCAGCACCAAATGGGCCCGTGAACTAGCGCTGACGTACAGAGTCTAAGAAGCACCTATTTAATAAAGCAGTCAGGTCTTAGTCCTTTAAACTGACTCGGTTCTAGCAATGCTGTGATATTAGAGACCCATGCTTGACACCCTTAGTCTTGACACGGCCATGGCAAGTGTCCGTGCGGGACGCGCTAGAGCTGAGACCTACTTCACTTTCACTTTTTTCTGGGCTGCCAGAAAACTCCAAATTCAGGCTGTGGCTTCCCCACTGGAATCACACCAGTTATTTGTCTTGAACTTACTATTTCATTCTAGGATGATAAATTTCCATTTTCTTTTCTAGGCCTGATAGTATAGGACCAGAAGCAGCTTCCAATCTACTGCAGAAAAAGCTAAGGCAGCATTACTAAACTGGTAGTGATATCTAAGCTGGACCAAAAAGGAAGTTCATTTCTGATATAAATTTTATAAACTTACCAAACATAGCTAAGTAATCAGTAAATGAAACCAATGGAAAGAGATTACTTAATCTTTGACAAACAAGTCATCTGAAAGGCAAACTACTGTGGCTTTAGATTCCTGTGGCTGAATCAACATGGTGCTCAGAGCTCCTCTCCTCATCAGAAGCTCTAGTCCTCATCCCTTGATTCTGGACTATCCTGTGATCAATCGTGTCTCTCTGGCTCTCTCTCTTTTTACCAAAACACAGTAGCAGTCAGATTATGGGACTTCCTATTTCACGACTCTTTACCCACCTTTGGGGACACCCAACTATTCACAGGAGGCAGGACTCACTGATGGACTACTCAGTGTAAACTAAAAGTGACCAGTGTGCTTCCTGTTTGAAGCTTTCCTGCTTGAGGCTTTGAAGAGAGAATGCTGTCTGAATGCACTAAGTGAGAGCCACCTGCTTGCTACAAGGAGGATATAGCTCAGTGCAACAAGTGCGTGTTTAGCTCGTACAAGGCCCTGCGCCCTGGGTTCCATCTCCGGCACCACCAAAACCAAACCCTCTACACTCTTTACTCCTGTGTTTTTATATTATCCTTCCAAAATCAAAATCTGCCAGTCCAAAACTAAAATGTGTTGTCATTTACTTCAAGTTCACAGATAATTCAAAGTTTTACGATACAGTATAGACCAATTAAAACTTACATTTTAGCCGACTGTACCTTCTTTCCTGGGTCTGTTTTAAGCCTGCTCTTAGTTGACGGCACTCAAGTCTAACAGCATTTTAAATTCTGTCACCTTAGTAAAAGGTTTTCAAACATATTCTTAGGTCTTATTTTTCCAAAATCTTACTTTATGCAGTGTAACAACAAATTATTTTCACCAATGCTGAAATGCTGATGTTAGCCATGTAAACAGCACCCAGTGACCTGCTATTTTACTGCTGCTTGCTCGGTCCCTTCCTCCACAGATGACCAGTGCAGTAGTCCATCAGGAAGCTTGAGATTACATCATCATCATCAAAACTACTGGCACTGTGACAATGTGGAGCCACTCAGAGATACATGTAAGGAAACCCAAAACACCTACTATATATGTGCCCTTCTTTTAGATTTAGAAATCAAACAGTAAGAACATAGAATGTCTGTTTTTAGATTAGAAGCTAAAAAATTCATTGAGAAATCAGTGAATGAGCGGATTCTGACTGGAACAGAATGTCTACCAGAAGTCTGCATGATTAAAAACAGACGTGGGCAACTTTTCTAAATTTGCTCTAAGCTAGTATACATGGAGACTGCCAATGGGTTATCTGGCCTGGGGCAGCAGCTGTTTGGGAGGCGAAGGCAGGAGGACCGCCAATTCAAGACCTGTCTGGACAACTCGGTGAGACCTCGCCTCAAGAATTTTTTTTGAAAAAAGGGCTGGAGGTGTAATTTAGTGGAAGAGTTGTCTAGTGTGCACTACGCCCTGGATTCTGGTCCCAGCAGTGCCAAAAGAAAAAAGGGAATTATAAGACCGATGTCAACTGAGCTCAGTCATTTGATTTATAGGCTCTCCTAAGATCACATTTCATCAGATGGACAGTAAAGATGGAAGCTGAGACAGGAGTCAGCTGCAGGTCTCTCAGCTTTACTACTGGTAGCAAACTTACAGGATCCAATGGTCTTTTATGTTCAATCACCACTCAAACAAGATTCTGAATAAAAGCCAAACCCACTCACCTCAATCCAGTTGGTGAGCCAGTAGCACTCAGGGTCTGTGTTCTCCACTGTGAACAGCACGTTCCCTCTGGGGATGACAGAGCCCTCAGGAACAGCCTTTACCTCGATTGGGAGGTGCCCGTCGTATTTCTGCCAGGGCGACAGCAACAATACTCACTCACTCAACAGTTGCCTTTTATGCCAGATTTTTTGTTTTGTTTTTGTTTTTTTTTTTAAACATTTTATGGAAGCTAAATTTTTACCACTGCAGAAAGTATAGATGTCATTAAATCATTAGCAATAATCTAGTTAGTCAGAGTATCCTGCAGGTTCTAAAGTGAGTCAGAATGATTAACAACTTAGGCACCAATCCAGCTAAGTTCATGCTGTTTCTGCTAAGAACACCTACCACTTTGATCAACACTGATCAAAACAGCATTTCCCTGACTTGTTCAGAAAAAGAGAAATTTCATCTAGCACACTCTAAAAATACCCTACAACTTGTTCCTTACAGGTCATTTTCATACATGAAAAAGAAAGAAGGAAAGATTAAAGGCTAGTGTGGAAGAACACAAAAGAAAAGGAGATCACTACAGAAGAATTTTAAATAAGTCTTATCTTTTTCCTGGCGTTTAAAGCCACGAAGACCCTGACATTCAATGCCTAAGTCTAAGTCACTGCCCTGATAACTTCATGTGTTTGAACACTTGGTTCCCAGACGCTGGAACTGCTAGGAAATTTGGATGCTCAGTACCTAATAGTGAAGTGAAAAGCAAGGATGAACTCACTCAGGAGCTGCACCACACTACTCTACTTGCTGAGAGAATGATCCCAGAATTATGTTGTGATAAAACTCATAGCATCTACTTTCAACTTGAGGAAGTTAGAAATAACTTATGAAACTGCCAAGTAACTATATCCTTTAAAAATTATTAGTGTATCTCCATTTCTAAGGTATATTTTCCAGAACTGTATTAAATTACCTCTCAAAAAATGAGTTAAATTCTAAGTCACTTACATAGCATATTGCTTAGGACTACTATAAACTATCTGTTAGTTTATTTTAAATTCTGTCACCTTAGTAAAAGGTTTTGCAAGCATATTCTTGGGTCTTATTTTCCAAATCTTACTTTATGCAGTATAACAGCAAATTATTTTCATGTACACTGAAATGCAGACGTTGGCTATGTAAAGAGCACCCAGTGACCTGCTGTTTTACTGCTGCTTGCTAGTGATGGGCACTACAGAGGAAAAGCAAATGTTATCTAGCTTTTGTAAGACTATCTTAAAAAATAACTATTATATTCAGATCATCAACAAAAAGCTTTATAGTTGAATTTTCTATTCAAATTTCACGACAAGAAATTTTGATTTAAACAAAAAGCAAAACAGGTGAGACATGACAGCCATTTGTACCTCAAGAATGTAGTTCCATCCCTTTTCATTAAAGACATCATCTTGGAAATGTTCTTTGTACACTTCTTTGGCCTCCTGGATTTTCTCTTTGGTCACTACCTTACCTGGAAGGACACACAGGTCTTGTTTACATTCTGTAACTTGCTGAGTCACCACAGCAATGTCGGCAGCTCTCTCACCCCTTATGATTGGAAAGCAGAGGGGATGAACGGGATTCTCCGGTCAAGAGCAGATTCAGAAAGGAAACCTGTACTTCCAAGAGCTCACCCTAACCATAATTGTCCATTATTTTATAAGCACAGGAGTGGCTCATACTCATAAATCAAGGACTCGGAGCCAAAGCAGGAGGAGGGTCCTGAGTTCTGAAGACAGCCTGAATTACATGGTGAGACTCTGTCTTCAAAAACTAAAACAAGCAAGCAGCTTGCACAGCATCAAAGCAAATAAAACCTAACTGCAGTGCTCTCTAGACAGTCTTTAAATCTTTTCTTCTCTGTAAAATGAGGATAAGGGCACAGCTATTTAGAAAACATGGCCTAGAGCAGTTTTGTAAACTACTGATAAGGATATATAACTGAATGGTAGTGGGGTGCTTTTATAAAAATTTGGCAACAATATAAACTTCTGAATCTACAAGAGCCACAAATTAATTCAAGACCAAACATATAATGAATTCAAGATCTTTTTTTTGCAATGTTCACCTGTGTTGGATCATGCACCTTCATCCACTTGGGTCTGAACACACACAGACGTGCACTCTGCACTGTACACGGCCACACCATGTGAAGTCAACAAATGCTGCCTAAAATACCCTGCTTGGTTTCAAGACTACTGTGTTTTTATTGTATATACAAAGTTCCCTGCTCTTACAGAGCACATGGTTTAATCACAGAAAACAGACCTGTAGAGTCTTCCTTCTGTCACTCCCGAGCATACAGTTTGAGCTAGTGTGTGTTTGTACTCTACTGTGTTAACAAGGCTTGATTCCAAACACTGCTGTTGACTCAGTTTCATAAAAAAATTGTCCTCTGCACTCTGGCTTGGGATTAGGACAGAATTCCCATCAATTATGAAATGGTCCTAAACACACTTCTGCCATTTGTACAACATATTTATACAAAGTGGCAGTCTTAGCATTGTAAAAATACATAATGTACATTAATACGTTTAGTAGCGTAAGTACTATAAAGTTATTTTTTTATCAGCAAATGTTTGTGTATCTATTTTTATATACTTATATACTCAAATAGTGCAAGAACTCCTCAAGTCAAGAAGGGACTGCCAATGGTAATAGTTTAAGAAGCCCTGCTCTAACAGGCAATCCACACACTCACACACACACACTCACACACACACTCACACATACACACCTATAATAACTTACAAAGTTATACAATTAAAAAAATCCTCTATTTTTAGAAACCAGTATTAATTACTGTATTTAAGATACCCTGTGCATTCTCTTTCCATACAGTAGGACCTTTACTGGGTTTTAGGAGTGCAGCAAGTCTGACCTATCTGACCTTAAAATAGCTGCCATTTGCATAAAATAGCTGTCATTTGCATAAAATGAAGCTTAGCCTGTACTCAACTGAGATTGTTTGTTCCAAACATTTCAGAAGTGTAAGGTCTTTGGAACTGGTTCCCTGCGTAGAAGCTTCATTACAAAATAGACTATAAATAGTCTCAGCAAACAGCCAATCCACCTCTGATAATTACCAGAGGGATTTTCCTGTTTAAAATGCATTTTAAAATTAAACCTACTATTGTAAATAGTTTTGAAAAATGAAACTGTGAGGTATTATCTAAAGCAATATAAAAATATTCTAGTTAAATCTACCATAATTCAAAATGATTTTTCAGATCAAAAATAAGCCTCTTGCCCTGAGGAAATGGCCCAGTCTATCAGTAAATGAGAATGGCTTCTGAACATTACTGTCCTAAACTTTCTCTGGAAAATCATCAGTTTCAGAAAACCTCTCTCTAACTTAAAACACCTAACACAGACCAAATTCTAAGTCTTATTGCATTCAAAGAAAGAGGCCATAAGTTTTGCAAAAGAAGGCAGGCATAGTGGCAGCTCAACAATTATACACACTTGGGAGGCCGGGGCCGAGTACTGCCATGGTTTTGAGGACAACCTGAGCAACTCCCTGTTTAAGGCCAGCATAGGCTACAAAGTAAGGCCTCGTCTCAAACAAATCAAAACAAAACCTAAAGTGGTGATCAAATGTAATTAAATATCAAAATCAGATTACTCGAAAAGTTACTTCAAATAATAGAACATTACAATACAGAAAAAAATACGAAGTCACATGAAAGCAGTGTTTTAAATGTACTAGGAAAAGCAATACCTTTTAAGTACTTATTAAGAATGTACTGCAACCCATAAAATACTGTTTCCTCGTATTTCACCTTCCTTACTTTGGAGTTTTCTATCTTCTTTTCACGACATTCAAAGTAGGAATAAACTTTGCTTGTGTTGGGAGGGTACTGTTTATAGTGAGTAACCTACAGAAAGAAAGACACCTTCATTAGGAAACACTAAGAGTAGAATTAAAGCACAATAGATAAGTCTTCAAGTTATTTCCAATTGGACACCACTTCTTACTTGCTATTGATCAACCTACCCACCCTGGCCACATAGAACAAGAGACTACGATCCTGCTAATAATTCCTTATCTTACCATCAAAACAAAAGTGACCGAAGAGATTAGACCTGAGTGTGTTCAAAGCCATAGGGTTGAGAGGATCTCCTTGTTCTTGGGGCGCAGCCCTTTTCAGTCTGAGATACACCTTATGGAACAAACCAAGGCAGCGACTCAGGCAGGCTGTGCGCTTACTTGCTTTTGCTTTGGTGAAATGTTTGAGACCGGAGGTACTTCGGATTTGGGATTCTAGGGTATGTGGCTCTACTTGTATTTTGGGGCTACCTGAGAGAAATACTTTCACCTTTTGTGTGTCTTTATGTGGTCTGTATGTATGTGCATGCATGCCTATGGAGGTCATAGGTGGATTTCAGGTCTTCCTTTGTCATATCCATTTTATTTTTGAGACAGGATCTCTCGTCAAACCTAGAGCACATCAGTTTGGCTAGAGCAGCTGGCCAGCAGGCCTGGGGTCCCCTACACAGCACTGCATTGTAAGCACATGCCAACATGGCTGCTTTTCATGTCAGGCGCTACAGATCAAACTCAGGTCCTCGGGCCTGTGTGGCGGGCACTTTACTGACTGGGCCATCTTTCTGGCCCAAATTCTGACTGTGACTGGTTTGATGAGGTCGGGTTTAGAATTCTGCCCCTGTGACACCCACGCTCAGGAAGTCTTAAGTTTTGGATGGAGAATGCTCAGCCATCTAATGTGCCAAGTGTGGCCACAGTCAACGTCTTCTCAAAGTAACTGTGGGGACGAGCTCGGCTGCCGTGGTGTCCACAGAAACCTGGATAACAGCAGCAGCCGGTGAAATGACGGAGAGCAAACAGAAAGCCTGTTTTAGGGCTGGGATGGTTCAGGAGATCAAGGTGCTTGCTGCTAATAAAGCTGATGACCTGAGATCCATCCTGGGACACATGTGGTAGGTGAGGACAGGTTCCTCCAGGTCACTCTCTGACCTCCACATGACACATGTCCCTACACACAGATACAAAATGTAATAAAACATTTAAAAACATAAACGGAACCTCCCATTTTTGTTATTCTCAAACTGCCTCCTGACTGAATAGTAAGTTCCTACTAGATCTTATGTATAAGTTTAAAAAGATAAGAGCCTTTATCACAATTTCTACCCCATGAATCTGCTAGGGCCACTGTCAAAGATGTGCAAGTTCAGCATTCACTAGACCTTCAGTTTTATTGTGGTGTTTTTGCCACTCTAAGGCGATTGTATAAATAAGGCATTTATTTTTAAATTTATTTACAAATAAATGACTAGGAGTAGTGTGTGTCTGTACAGTGTTAAGAACAGAAAGACTTTAAAATGTAAGGTACAGGGTAATTGCAGCCATGGTGGGCCAAGCGTCAAAGGTGCTCAGGGTCCACGCCATGTCTCCTGTTAAGCATGATTTCAAGTGTAGGAAAGCCAGCGTTTCTCTGGCTGTACGACCTCAATCTCAGAGAAGCTTGGCTCTAGCTACAGAATCTTTGTAGTTTAGCATTAGCATTCTAAAATAAATGCATTTCCACTGCCACCCCTGAACGCCCATCCTCTGTGCGTCCTTCCCAGCCCAGCCCTTCCACTGCACACAGGAAACAAACCTCTAGAGTAACATGGGCTTTGAGGGCCTGAGTCCTGCAGAGGGCTGCAGCTTTTTGTTAGGCACAGATAAAAACAACAACAAAACCAAACAAACAACCCCCCCCAAACCTACAATAAAAGGCTTAGGGCATCCTGATCAAAATGTAGACACTCTGGACTTTAAAGGTTGGAGCCCAGGGACTGACTCATCACTGTCAGTTTAAGGAAAGCCACAAAAAACCAAGGGAGAAAGCTAATATAAAACCCACAGTAACTAAACCTATTAATCCACTACAATACAAAAAAAAAAAGGAAAAACCACCCAAGTTAGGTATATTTATAAATGATATTTCAGTAATAGTTAAGCTTGCTAGGAAAAAAAGATAACTCGCACTTAAAATATACCTGATACATCTAAAAACAATAGCATCAGACTTACAACCTAGTAATTCCAATTCTTTTAGAGAAACCTAGACATTGAGGGGGAGCAAAGTAAAAACTGCAATATAGGACTTGATGGCACAGTGCAAACGTCATAAAATCCAGGTTCATAGCTGTATCTCACAGTGTCCACCTCGACCCGAGTCAGCTCTGATCTTTACAGCGTATCTTCTACCAGAATGTACATTTCGTAGGCAGACCTGGAGACGGGCCAGTGGATAGACACTCGCTGCATAAGCATGAGGGGAACTGGATCCCCAGCACCCGCTGAGCGCAGGCAGGGGTGGCGGCCCAACTGCAACCCAGCACTGGGAGGTGCAGACAGGCCCACAGAACACACCTTGCTCGGACTAGCCAACCATTGTGCTCTCGGTACAAGGGAGACCCAGCCTCAATATACTATTTTGGAGAACAATTGAGGAAGATATCAGACATTAATCTCTGGCCTATATACAATATCTGTACGAACAGAAAGCCCAGAAGCATGCAAACACACACACCACACACCACATACATAAGAATATACCACGGGCATTTAACTACTGAAGCTTTTGTTTAGGATGCATTTCTAAAATAGTGCTTTAAAACCCACTTTTGCCTACATATACATATTTTGCCTACATACAGGAATGTTTCCTATGTTAAAAAAGATATAATTTAAAACATGAAGTCTCACAGGCTGCTGAATTAGAAATGAACCATATTCTACAATTTTAAAATTATTTTAGAGAATACAGGTAAAAAAACTTACCTGTCTATATAAATTCAAATTCGCAGGTAATTAACCATGAAAGAGAACATACCCAGTATGTTGTTTGTAAACTAATACATCGGTGTTCAGATTTAGAATATACATAGTGGTCAAGGTTACTATTTTTTTTTTTTTTTATTTTTCGAGACAGCGTTTCTCTGTAGCTTTGGAACCTGTCCCAGAACTAGCTCTTGTAGACCAGGCTGGCCTCGAACTCACAGAGATCCTCCTACCTCTGCCTCCCGAGTGCTGGGATTAAAGGCGTGTGCTGTACTATTTTTAAAAGCAGAGTTTCTTAGTAAATGTTACTCTAAGAATACAGTCAACAGGCACTAACTCTAGCTTTACTAGTTTATTTTCTGCTCAAGTGGTCACTGGGGATATGGCATAACTCCAGGCAGCTGACTCACAGACACAGAACCTGTTTGCTCCATGTACCAGGCTTACAGCTTCAGATGCTGAGGGGAGGAGTAGAATAGGCTGATATGGCCCCACTTCCTGTAGGGCTAATGAGAAGGTTAAGAGAAAAACAATACTCAGACAAAGTAATGTCAGATTAAGATGGACAGAAAGAACCGGGCAAGTATCTTTAAAAGGAACTAGGGAGACATGGCTGGTGACATGTGAACAAGAGTCAAATGAATAGACAGGAAGCTCTTTGACATAAGGGACAGAACAGAATAATGACCAATGTAGTTGGTCCTTGAACTGGCAAGGCTGGAACAGGTAGGATCATACACAGGCACAGGTGCCCGCCGAGAGGAGCTCACCGTGTGTTAAGTGCAATGGGGAGCCATTAGGTTTTAAGTCGGGGTAAATATAACCTGACTTGCATTTTTTTATGCTGGGGACTGAATATAGGCTCTTACAAATGGTACATAGATGTTCTAACCCTGAGCCACAACTTCTAGGCCTTCCTCACAACCTTAATTTGAAGGGTGTGCCACACACACAAAATAATATAAAACAATCTGACACAAGGGGAATGTGCAGTACAGAGTGCTCAGAGCAGAGCCAGGAAGGAAGAAGCTTCTGAACACAACTAAGCCAGATGGGAAGACAGACATCTACCTAGCATTTTTGGAGGTAAAGGAGAATTAGAACTGGATGCAGAGGAATGAGACATTACAGATACCTCCTGGAGTCCGGCTTGAGCACCCTGGGTTACCAAAGGCACCATTTAAGCCAGGGATAGTGAGCGGAACACACCTGTGATCCCAGCCCTCAGGCAAGGTAGGAAGACTGCCTTGAACCAAAGGCTCTCCTGGGCTACCTAGAGAATACCAGGCCAACCACAAGCTCCTCCTCAAAGAAAGGGTTCCACTTACAGAAGGAGTGGGAAAAATCAAGAGCTCAGTGTTCAGTGTCAAGCAACATTAGTAAGTTTCATATACTCAGAATTAAGTGTATGAAAAGGAAGTTCTTGAATCCTGTTAATTTCTGCACTGCTTTGGTTTCTATTGCAGAGAAAATGATATACAATTCTTCACATTCCTAGGCAATTGTTCTCTCTACTGGGCCCTCCTGTGGCTAAGAGAGCCCTGTGAAGAACACAGGAGCCCATGAACAGTCTTTTAACAGAACTTCATTTCACTCGCCTTCCTGAAGAAAAGAGCTCAGGGCCTGGAGAGATGGCTCAGTGGTTAAGAGCACTGGAGTTCGATTCCCAGACCCACATGGCAGTGCAAACTATAAGTCCAGTTCCCGGGGATCCAAAGGCACCTAGCACACATGTGGTAGAGACATGCATGGAGACAACATATCCACATACAAGAAAAAGCTCCTGCAATGCTTCTAAAATGATTAGGTGCTAGACAGTAACTATCAGTGCGTAGAACAGAAAGATTCTAGCCCCATGTTTTACGAGGGTGAGCTCTCTCCAACGAGGAGTGTTAGTCAAACAACTGCATCGATACATTCCATTTTCAAGGATCCACCCTCGTCCTACTATGACAGTGGGACTAGGGATGGAGGCGTATTTAAGGTAAGCAGAATCCTCCTGTGGGAAATTAGGTATAATTTTCTCTAGATTAGGTTGGTCTGATGGCTTCTCAAGATCTTGCCACCCAAAATGGTATCACATTGCCAAAGGCAACTGGGACCTGCCTACTTTTTCAGTCACACTTGTACAAGTGACATTATCTGTGCAATACCTACAGCATAAGAGAAGGATCCACTAGCCTCATCCAGGCTGACCTCTGCCTCACTACAGCAAAAATTTTAACCGGTTCTTCTGCTTTTCAGGAGTCTTTATGGTGTGTGAAGCTCTGGGAATTTGCTGCCACAGAAAATAACTTGTTGCTATTTAGCTCTGGAGCCTAAACTACTTCATAAATCCTTGCAGGAGTTGGGTTCTCTCTTTCCACCATGTGGATCTCCAGCTAATGTAAGCCACCAGGCTTGGTAGCAAGCATCTTTCTTTACCTGAGGTTGCCAGCCATACTGTTTTATTTCTACTGCTCAAATTCCCCCCACAATTTATAAAACTTACTTGAAAACATACATACAAATGTCACCCTCTTGTTTGAGACAAGGTCTCACGTAGCCCAGGCTGGCTTCCCACCTCTTCTTTCTCAGTGCTAAGATTACAGAGCTACGTCATTATGACTGACACATATATGTCTTTAAGGATACATCAGAAAAAGAATACAGAACCCCTCCTCCTTGACAAGCTCTGGTGCCATGGGTCCAATTTCCTAATCTGTTAGTGCTCTCTCGGAAGCATTCGAGAGGCAATTACAAAAGGCAGGGAGTCAGTGAGAGGAAAATACTGCAAGTTCCAGGCAGAACTAACTTTGTCATATGATTCTCATCTCTCCAAATCTCTTCTGCAATTATGCTCAACTTCCTGTGTTCCTCAGCCATTGAAGAACACAAGAACTAACTGCTTCATCGCTACAAGGAAGTTAAGCAGTTCTCTGAAGAGTCAGTAAAACTAACCTTTCTCCACTCGGGATTGTAAGATGCTGTTGCTGCCCTCTGTGCCTCCACTATGTATTGATGTGTGATTGATAAAGTGCTGAGTTCTAGACAGATGGCCGAGAAGGCCCCTGAGGAGTAAGCAACGCTGGCAGCGCGCCTAGGGGTAGACGGGACCTGAGCATCACTGAAGGACTACTTTTGTGTATCCCGTCTTTTCCAGCCACAGCACAAATGACAATGTCTTCTGCTAATCTGCTAGAGATAAAATGTTGAAAAAAGTTAAAACTGTTCCCTGCTGTAGGCGCTTACAAACAAAATATGTACAGTTTTGTGGAATTTCTGTGTGGGATAGAAGAAAGGCATCTTTTAACTGCTTCCTGGTTATTTGGAAACTGACCATCCCAGCAGTAAGCTAAAAAAGAAAATGCATGCCTCCCTGACAGGAAAGCCCCGAATGCAACCTAACCAGTGCAATGACTAGATGGGCTCACATCCATCTTCCCTAGCTGGGTCAGTAAATGCCACTAATGCTGGGTGGGGAACTGTGCCCTCAGCGATTCTGAAAATACAAACGATTAAAGATGTAGGATGAGGCCTTTTTATCTGGAAAAGAGCTGCATCCTCCTGTGTTCTCAGCTCCTTATTGCACACAATGAAGCACGAGCTCGCAGAAGTGGACGTGTGCTCCAAACCGTCTTCCACCGGCCCCAAGTGTTCTGTGCTGTCCTAAAGACACCCTGAAAATGGGTCCCACATGTTGCTATAAGCTTGGCCACCACCTAATCTACTTTGTGTGGTTTAGGAAATGATTTTTCTTTTAGTTTTAGACGAAATCTCTTCATCAACATCCAGCCACTCTCCTCTAAACAGTCGAGAATTTTTAAGAACTGACAAGAACTTGTAATCTCCAAATCACAGAATTTTCATTACCTGTAATCTCAAGTTAAGTATTTTTGCTACCTCTCTACCTAAGATAAAAAGGCAAAAACGGGGACAAAACGCCCAATAAGAATGGGCAGAAATGAAAATTATATGCAAATTGTAATCAAGCAGATAAACATGACTTGCTAGGAGGTTAGAAAGTAAAAGCTCCAAAACAGCACCAGAAGCTGTTGCTAAAGCAGGGTCGCATCACTGATATTTATACACTGTTCTTTTTGAGACACTATGTAGCTCTGGACATTTACTGTCCACTGAGTAAGCACACTAGCCTGGAACTCAAGAAGCCTGCCTCTCTGGCTTCTGAGTGTTGGGATTAAAATAAAGATATGCTCTCCCACGCCTGCCCCTTCGAAAGTACACACTTAGTATCTGTTTATACTTCCCATTAGATTCAGTCATTTCATCCAGAACTAGGTAAAATATATGAAAATTATCTTGGGTTATTTCCTTAAACTTTACAAAATCACGAATGAGCCTTTCCTAAAATCACTAAGGATGCCCAAAGCACCTCCCCCGAACTAAGTCCAATAGAGACTTCAGAGTCTTAAGTACCACAGTAGAAATGGGAACGATCTTTCCATCGGAAGGCGGGCATGGTAGCACATGGCTTTAATCCCAGCACTCAGAAGGCAGAGGCAGGCGGATCTCTGAGTTCCAGGCCAGCCTGGTCTACAAAGTGAGTTCCAGGACAGCCAGGGGTTTCACAGAGAAATCTGTCTCGAAAAACCAAAATAAAATAAAATAAAATAAAAATTCCAATTTAAAGATCACCTGTTGATAAATCTTGTATCTATTTAAAATGAAGACTCACCTACTTACAATAAATAGATTACAAAGAAAAAGACAAACTAGAATGTAAGCAAAATCGAAGTCTCTGAAACACTCAGATTACAGGGTTAAAAAGTAAAAAGCAAAAACCCAAACAAAGCCACAAGAGTACTACGCCTAATCACTACACTCAAAACCATCAAGATGCTTGAGTAAATACTGAACTTGAAAGCTAAAATTTATTTTGTTTTAGTGAGGGTCCTAGTCTGATATTTTACCCTTAAGCGTCTTGGCTAACAAAACTTAGCTTAAGCTCACGTAATCGTGGGGCATTTCCTCCTTACTCCTCACTTTGCTAAGGAGCATTTAAAGTGGAAATATTGCAAGAGTCAATTCAAAAGGCACCGTCAAACATTGGGCCATTTCCCTCCCCCACAAGTTCTCCAGGGTTAAAACTCTTTCTCTACCTCCTGGTCTTTCACTTTCCTTTTCACAGAAATCCCGTAGTGACCCTGAAGAGCCAGAGTACACTGGCCTCTGCAACCAGGGGCCGGGCGCGTGAACGGTCCCTAGGAGTTTGAAACGCAGCCCAGCGGAGTGGAAGGCTGAATCAGACGCGGTTCCCGGAGCAGGGTTTGTCCTCCACGCTGGGGGCCACCGGCTGGGCACGGGGCACGCCGCCAGGACCTCTCCCAGCGCTCCCCCGGGCAGGGACGTACCTGCCCAGCCCGGGGCTGTTACCTAACCAGCCCGATCGTCCGTTGGGCGGTCCCATCCAGTCCACCCCGCCGGGGCGCCCAGGCCGCCGGCAGCCGCAGCGTGCGCCCATCCCGCCGAGCCTCCGGCCGCGCCCCCGCCGCGGCGCAGGCCCCGCCTCCGGCCCGCGCCTCCATCCTCCAGCCACCGCGCTGCGGCGGCTCCTCCACCTGCCCCATCCCGCCGCCCGAGCCCCCGTCAGCCCCCCGGCCCTGAGGCCCACGCCGCAGCTCCACCTTGTACGAGTCGGTGGCCAGCAGGATGTTGAACTCGGCTTCTGCCGCAGCATTCATCTCGGGCCGGAGCGGAGGCGCCGCGCGCGCCACGAGCTGTCCGGCGCGGCTGCGAGGGAGGAGGAAAAAAAAAAAAATGGGCTTCGCTGCGCTCCGTTGCTTAAGTCACCGCTCGCTCGCCCGGGGCGGAGGGGAGAGGGGGGGCGGGAGAGCCGGGAACGGAGCGCGGGGAGGGGCCCGGAGGGCGGGCGGGACCGTGACGCGGCGGCGGCGGCGGAGGCTCGCGCGCTCCCCCAAGCCCGGCGCTCCCGCGGCTTCCCCGGCTGGGCTCCGGGCCCCGCCCACCCCGGGGGACGAGGGGCGGGGCGCGGCTGCGCGTGCGCAGCGCGGGGGGGCGGGGCCGGAGAGGACGTGAGGCACGCGCTCGGCCGCCGCGGCGCCCGCCCCCAGGCCCGAGGTCGCGGGTCACCCCAGCGCGTGACCTGGGACTCCTGGGGGCGTGGCCTGCTGTGGGGGCGGGGCCAGGGAGTTCCCAGCCACGCCCCCGTTGCCGGGAACCTCCAGGACGCCCCGCCCCGCCCCGGACCCTGCTCTTGTCCTGCCCAGTCCCGGCTCGTCCCGGGAGTCTGGTTGCAGTCACGCTATCCGGCTGCGGCCCAGGAGCCTCCCTCCCTCTGTCATCTCCCGGTCCCCGCACGCGCTGAATTACCTTTGTCTCCCGCTTGGAGGATGGATGGAGCCTTTGGTCCCATCCCTCTCGTCGGTCGTGATCCTCTAGCTTTTCTTTTACAATCCGAGGAGCTGCGTGAGGTCTGGATGCCCATGGTCGCCTGGACTCGCTTTCCTCCCTGCTCTTGTAGAGCTGTAGCTGGGCTGTTTGACCTTTTGAAGGCTATTGGACTTTGCCTGAAGATAATAGTTTGCGTCTAAAGGTCTAAAGGGGAAGGTTAAATTCAGCCCTCTCCGACAATGCAGGGACAGGACCAAATTGAATATAATAGTGTTGGGAAATGAAAGGCAACCGGCCAAGTCTTTGATACCTGATTTTTTTTTTTTATCGTTAAATCCTGGGTAAAGAGCTTGCAACCTCCCAAATAAGGGAAATGACGTCTGCTGACGTCATCCAACTTCCATGAAACCATCCTCTTGTTCAGTTTTCATGTACATAGTTGCAATTTTTTTGTATAAAACTAAAATTACCTTTGCATATTTAATAGCATTTAAGAATTCTAAGATCTGGGTGTGGTTTTTTTTAGTTTGTTTTAGTAGAAAACAAGTAACAAGCGAAACTAATAACTAAACTGCATGGGCCCTTAGAGACTGCTTCAAGTTAGTAGCTTCCTGGAATCCTTCTATTTACAACTCACCACTGTTCTAGGCTGTTTTATGCAGAAAAATAATTAGGATTCTGATTACAAAGTAGCCTTTGTTTATGGTAGCGTTTTTAAAAAGCAAAATCTGAACTTGCAATCTTTGCATTTTCTTGTATAAAATAAAAAGCTCAAAATGTAAGAACGCTAACATTGTAGACATACTGATGTTGCTGGTTAAGTACAAGAGTAATGTCTGCAGAAGTATTGTGGGCTCGATCCCACGGCATTCTATAGAGGAAAAGACAGCAATGAAGTTGTTAGGGTTTTGATCTTAAATGTCCCTCGAAGACCTATTTGCTCGTGTTGACTGCAGCGTCTGAGTGGTAGTGGGGAGCGGAACAACTTTAAGAGTTGGGGTCTGGTTGGAGGGTTACTGGGGAGATGGGAGGTTTGGAAGATCTCATTCCCTTCTCTTTCTCTTCTGTGAGATGCGCCATGCCACCACAAGCACAAAGCAACAGGGCCAAGCAACTGTGAACTGAATCTCTGAGCCAAAAGAACCCTTATCTACTTTCAAAGATTTCCTTGGGTGCTTTGTGGAAATGATGAAACCTGACTAACACAGAATCATGTTACCCATAGAACACCACCTTGCCAGAGGTGGAATTCAGCATACTCTTGTGCAACTGAGTGTTTAGACCAGCTTTGAATTAATTAGGGTTTGGAACTGTGATACAAACTTATCACCAAATACAAAACCAAGTTCATTTTGAAATAATATATACTGAAGGATAACTTGAAAGAAGTATTGAGTTAGCACCTTTATTTAGTAGCATGTAAGAAATCTGACAGACTGTTTCTCATGGATTTTTGCAGCACACATAATAAATACCCAGATTCAAATAGGTCCCTTCTGCTTTCTCAACGTCTAGGACCGTTTCTTCAGCTTACAGTTAAGCACAGCAGATCGGGCATCAGGTTTTGCTATGATCAAAGTGGATGATGCTGAGCCCCTCCTGTTCCTTAGGCAACTTCTGAGATATTCCAAACGGATGTGATTTCACCTCATTAAACAAACAAACAAACAAAAACCAAAACAACAAACCGTGGAGAAGTAGATGTAGAACTCTCCCATCTCCAAATCCTGACAATGGCGCCCTCCTCTCTCTTCATCCCCTCCAGATTCATCAGTTAGCCACAACAGTGCTATGGGACAATGTGCTGTACCCTGTCACTTGTATTTTAATATAATGCTGATTGGCTAGTAGCCAGGCAGGAAGTAGAGGTGGGGCGACCAAGCAGGAATTAGAGGCAGGGCAACCAGAACAGGAGAATTCTGGGAAGAGGAAAGGCTCAGTCTGCGGTCATCACCCAGACGCAGAGGAAGTAAGATGAGAATGCCTCACTGATAAAAGATGCCAAGCCATATGGTCTTGGTCATGGTGTTTTGTCAGGACAATAGAAAAGTAACCAAGGCAATGGGAACATATATAGCAAAGTTAAAATGTTTAGGTTCACTTTTAAAGGAATGGTAAACATACACATGTTGCAATATTGTATGAAGTTCAGTCATCATCGTTACTTAGAAATTTTGCTGATGGCTATTTAAGTGTCAGTAGTCCAAACCAATGACTGAAAAATAAAGCTGATAGGGTTATGAGAGGATGTCAAGATCTTTCAATTCAGTATTTTCATAAATGAGATGTGCTTACCACTGATGCTGTAGGCTATGAACATTAATGGTATCCAGAGAGGCATTCTTAATATAATAATTATTTTAAGGCATATTAGAAAAATGTAACAGATAGAATCTGATTTTCTTTAGCTGTTTTTACTAGGATAATTTCAAATGAAGGGCACTCAGATGGTGAGACATATTATCTTTGACTTTCTCTAGCCTGCATTTGACACATGAAAAACATTCTTGAAGAAACTGAAACTTGAAAGATTACATGTTATACAAATTCTATATGAAATTCTAGAAAAGGGCAAAAATATGGGAAAGAGGAAGTTGGTGGCTGCACAGGCTGAGGTTAAGGGAAGCAGATCCAGTGGACTCTACACTAAATTTTGTGATTTATAAATAAGTTCAATGTCCAAAACGGAACAAAGATGACCTTCCTCCTTGGAACAATTCTGACTTCTGCCTCTGCCTCTCCTGTCCTGGGTTTTTATGTTTTCGTTTTCATGTCTCATTGTTTTTATCTTTGTTTGTATGATTAGGCAATGAATACTATTTTACCAACGTGAGGTAAAGGATATTCTTCAATGTTTATAATATCCTGGTACCAAAAAGTGAACACTCCTGAGCAGCAGTCAGGACAAAGAACTAGTCCTAATATAATCGACCCAAGAGGAAAGCACCAGCATCCAGCACAGGCATCACACTGTACTCGAAGCGCCAAGGGCTTCAAAAACAGACTGTCGTATCTTGAACTCTTTGCCTTAGCAGCTACCAAGCAATTGGGATCTTCAGTGGAGGGAGACAGAATCAGAGGCAATGCACCATCCCTAGCTAACTCAGCATTTGATTGTAAGATCAATATAAAATTGCAGGTAGACACAACCCTGCTCTCCATGGACAACATCTGAGGAACAGTTGAAGCTTGGGTGATGTTCATTTATCCAGTTTCCAGATGGAGCACTTCCCACCAGTGAAACCATAGCCTGCAGTAGTCTGGCTTTGGATCATTAAGCCCCTGGTTTGTACGATACTTACTTCCCTCCCTGTACCCTAGTTTGTCGGGACCAGCCTTGACAAAAATACCACTTGCCAGGATAGGGGCGTGGGGATCAGAAATATACATAAAGAGTATGAACATGCGAAAACAATAAAATAGAAGCCATAGAATAGTGCCGGAGGGAGTTTCAGTGAATACTGAAATCACCCACATTTAATTTCCAATTGCTTAAAATACCCCGACCCCAAGAGATAGGAGTAAGATAAAAAAAAAACTGCTTTAACATGATACAAGGAAATGAACAAACTAGTTGAAGGTTTATGGGCTACATTCATAGTTAAACATTCTGTTGCTAGAACAAAAGACATCACACTCACACCCTAGACCAAAATTTCGGTAGGCAAACCACTCCCTGGGCAGAATCCAATGTTATCTCCTTAAAGGAACTGGAACCATAGTTGGATCCTTAGACTTTTGTTTGAGGTAGACACATATCTACCTCTCTGTTCCTGAAATACAAGGTCTGGCTATTATCCGTACCTGTTGACAATAACCTTGAGAGAGCAGAACTCTCTGATCTAAATCTAGGTGGGACCTTTGAGGTAGAAACACAATAACCTTGAAGGAATAGAGGTAAGTTCCAACTCTCCAACCTTTGGTCAAGGTGGAAATAGGCTCACATTTTTGGGCCTCCACACAAGTTCTCAAGGTCTTTGCCACAGATCAGACTTTGCCCCATCTGCTCTGCTATCTGTCCTTACCATGTGTGTTACTCTTTTGGCACAGTGGAAATATCTGTGTGAAATAGTTTCAAAAGAGGAAACATGCATTTGGCTCATAGTTTCAGAGATTCCAATCTATATCTCATGGTTTTGGACTTAGAGTTGGGGAATAAACCATGGTGAAATGTGATAGAGGATAGTTTCTCACTTTATGGAAGCCAGGAATGGGGGTGGTGAGGAGAGCAAGGGGAGGGGCTCATTGTAGAGTTCCACAAACATGGCCTAATTACCTACTTCTAGCTCGGCTCCAAATCATAACGTTTCTATCACCTCACAAGATGCTGCCATCAACTGACAAGCTTTCAACACACAAGCCTATAGAGGACATTTCCTACTCAAACCATAGCTTTCTACTCCTGGCCTCAAAGATTCACAACCATCCTATAATATAAAATGCAATTAGTCTGTCTTCGAGAATCCTTAGTATCTCAAAAGGTACAGAATTTTTCAAAACTTCAAGTCAAAATACTCTGCAGTGCTCAAAACAAACCTTTAGCTTTCATGGTACTGTGGTACAAACTCAGTGTTCCCATCCTGCAAAATAGAAACAAGAGCACAGAAATAAGGTAATGTGGTAGGCTGAATGTAATTGGCCCCCATAGGCTCATAGGGAGTGGCAATATTGGGAGGTGTGGCTTTGTTAGAAGTTACGGCCTTGTTGGAGGAAGTATGTCACTGTGGAGGTGGGCCTTGGCATTTCATATATGCTCAAGCCACGCCCAGTGTCTCTGTTCACTTCCTGTTGCCTTTAGAGAAACATGTAGAATTCTCAGCTCCTTCTCCATGACCATGTCTGTCTGCATACATGTCCCGCCATGATAATGGACTAAACCTCTGAACTGTAAGACACCCCAATTAAATGTTTTCCTTTATAAGAGTTTCCATGGTCATGGTGTCTCTTCACAGAAATAGAAACCCTAAGACAGGCATAGAAAAGAAACAAATCAGAAATATAGCAAGCTAAATATCAAATCCTATAGCTTCATAGGTTCATATCTGGCAGTTGGGGTGCACGTTAGCAGCATGTAAATTCCAAGGCTTGGACAGCCACTCTTACTGTGGCCAATATGGTTTCTTTCTTGAGCTTACTTGTTGGAGGTAGGGGCTGCTTGTTGGTTCCCGGACGTCTAGCTAGCTTAGACCCAAAATAATCACACAGAAACTGTATTAATTAAATCACTGTTTGGTCCATAAGCTCTAGCTTCTTATTGGCTAACTCTTACATATTAATTTAACCTATTTCTCTTAATCTATGTATCATCACATGACAGTAGCCTACCGGCAAAGTTTTGGCACATCTAACTCTGGCGGTGGCTTCATGGCATCTCTCTGACTCTGCCCTTCTTTCTCCCAGCATTCAGTTTAGTTTTCCCTGCCTACCTACGTTCTGCCGTGCTATAGGTCCAAAGCAGTTTCTTTATGCATTAATGGTAATCACAGTACACAGAGGGGACTCCCACACCACTTACTGTGCTCTCTGCCTGCAACTTCCTGGAAAAAATGACCCATGTACTTCTCTACCGTACCTTCAGCTCTATTCCCATAGCTTCACATGTCATCCTCACAGGGACTGCTGGCCTGGATCCAGCACACACATTGATTCTGGCCCTTTGTGGAGTCCTTGGTGGAAGCCTCTGTGATCTTATGACTGTTACCTTCTCTATTCTGATAAAACCAGCATCACGTGAACAACACCAAGTTCTGCCCTCTCCTCTAGAAGCAGATGGTTTCCTTTGAACCATGGGACTACCAGACTCTAAGGACCTGGAAAGATAAGCTTGGTGAAATGAATCCTGGGAAAACAGCTTCCTATGTGGGAGGTGAGTAGGGTGCCCCACTGGGGCTGTCTTCTCAAGTGGGTTCTTTTGAAATGAATCTATACTTTTATACCCTGAGACCCAGATAGGTGGGGTGAAGCCAATTCCTGAGATGTCCTCAAGACTTTGTCCCATTGCCCCAATGCAGAGTATTTATATGTTCTTTATAATTGCATAATTTCTTCCATTTTTTTGGTGTTTCAAGACAGGGTTTCTCTATAGCTTTGGCGTCTGTTCTGGAACTAGCACTTGTAGACCAGGTTGGCCTCAAACTCAATGAGATCCGCCTGCCTCTGTCTCCCAAGTGCTAGGATTGAAGGTGTATTAGTGTACTAATTTTTTTGGGGGGTCATCAGTTAAGAGCACTGGTTGCTCCTCCAGAGGTCATGAGTTCAATTCCCAACAACCACATGGTGGTTCACAATCATCCATAGTGGGATCTGATGCCCTCTTCTGGCCTGCAGACATACAAGAAGGCAGAGCATGTATACCTAAATAAATAAACCTTGAATAAAAAAACAGGATTTACTAATGGATCTCTATGCAAGTCAACTATAAAACATAAAATTAAAGGTGAACTTTCTTAAAAGGGCCGTAGTGGCACATACCTTTACTCCCAGCACTTGGAAGGCAGAGGCAGGGGGATCTCTGTGAGTTCGAGGCCAGCCTGGTCTACAGAGCTAGTTCCAGGACAGGCTCCAAAACTATGGAGAAACCCTGTCTCAACACCCCCCCATATATATATATATATATATATATATATATATATATATATATATATAATTGCATAATATCTTTAACAATTACATCTTGTCCACGACTTTGAATTTGTTCCCTTTCTTATAAGACTGCATGATTTAAAATATTTCTATTCTGCATTATGCTTCTTATTCTCAGTGTAACTATTGCTAAGAGTGTCTAGTAGTACTAGCGGATACTAACAGCATGAATACTGGATTGCCATGTTATTTCCTCCATCACATTAATTATTACATCTTAAGCTTAGACTCACACAAGTCTTACAGTGTGGACGAAATGTAGTGGAACCTCTTGCCACAGTGTAGCATGAGTGCCTCTAATTCAAATCCTAATAGATTTCTCACTCCCATGTGAAACTCTGTATTCTCTACTACCGGTTTTTATTTCATATTTTAACAGTATTCCGGGCTGTTTAGCTCCCAGTAAAATGACCCTTAAGCTTTTATTACATTGTCAGGCTTTAGTGAGCCTGAATCTTCAAACCTTACAAATTCCTTTCACAGACTAATTCCAAAGGCTTATGAACTGTCTTGGCAGTAGAAGTCACTGTGTTCAGTAGCCTTGGAGACCACTGAGGATGGATATTAGGACTAAATTGAGACACATTACAGGAAAGCTCTTTTCTCCTGGTCAGGAAAATGGAATCTAACCCCGGCCCTGAATGGAGACATAACATTGTGATCTGCTCCAAAGACTAAAATATTACATATGACTCTCTTCCTATAAGAGTTCATCTAACTGGACCTGTCAATCACTTTGCCAAGAGACCACCCTACCCTACCCTAGTAAGAAATGGGTTAAATCAAGATATAAGAGTTAGCCAATAAGAAGCTAGAGCTAATGGGCCAAGCAGGATTTAAATAATATGGTTTCTGTGTGATTATTTCTGGTCTGAGTTGCTGGGCGGCCAGGAAACAAACAATCAGCCTATTACAACACTGATCCACCTAAAATCAGGTTAAGAAGATGGGAGGAATAATAATCCTTCCTAGACACCTTGCCCCCTATGCAGTGGCTGGCAGAGTCACCACCAAGCAGCTCTGACAAGCCTGTGTTGTGGGATAATTTTTTTTTTTTTGTATACTGTGAAGATATGTCTCTGCTTAAGGTGCCTTCTGATTGGTTTAATAAAGAATTGAATGGCCAGTAGGTAGGCAGGAGAGGATAGGGGGGACTTAAGGAGAGAGAAAGAGAGAGGAACTTGGGAAGAATCTATGGCCGGAGGGATTCGCCAGCCAGATTCAGAGCTGGATGTGCAGTAGGGAGAGAGGTCATGAGCCACATGGCAGAACATAGATTAATAGAAACTGGCTAATTTAAATTGTAAAAGCTGTCTGCTAACAAGTCTAAGCTAAGGCCAAGCTCTCATCATTAATAAGAAGTCTTGTGCCATTATTTGGGAACTGGCAGTACAAAGGAAGTCCAACTACAAACCTGCCTGGTTTTTCTGGGTTACTCAGAAAAGCTGAACCTTTCTTTTTTTCCTCTTTTTCTAAAACATGGGCATGCTTTCCTTGATGCCCATGGGCCTTCTCACGTCTCTGTGAAGCTGCCCTGCCCCTTCACGGTGCGGCTGCTTACAAAGGCATGGCTTTCTCTCTTTTCTGTTTCCTCCAACTGCCAAGACTTGCAGCTTTCCCACACTGTTGTTTTTCTCTCGAACTCTGATAAGTTCTCTTCAAACTTCCCTTTTGATTCTTGTTTTTATTAATGAGACTAAGAATCCACAAAAGGGAGTCCCAGATTCCCCAGTAACATGTTGTGTCCAACGTGGGATTCCCTAAAGTTTCCGATGACAATAGCAATGATCCTATTTCTCTATAATGAAAAATTTTTGGTGTTAGTCATTCATTGTTGCAAATATATCATATAATAAATACCTCAAAGAAGCAACTTGAGGAATGAATCATCTTGACTCATTGTTTCAGAGTTTTCAGTCCATGGTCATTTGCTCTGATCCATGCTTCTTGGCCTTAATCATGGTTAAAGGGCATGATAAGGAAAGCTTGTCTCCCCATGAAAGATAGGGAGCAGAGAGAGGCATGAGGAAAGTGTTGGGGACAAGGTACAGGGTAGGTATTAAAAAAAAACTTGCTAGTGGCCACATTTCATAGTTTCCAGGACCTCCCAAAATAGTCCCGACAGCTGGGAATCAAACCTTCAGCATATGAGCATATGAGCACGTTTACATTCAATTCACAATACCACCTAGCTTGGACTCTATTACTGGCAGCACCTCTGTCTAGTTTGGCTCAAAGCCCTCCAATCTTTAGACCTTTACTGTAGAGCATTTGAAGTAGTCAGGTTATTATGCATTGTGGAATATGCCTTCACACTGTGTGAATATGTATCGCTGTGGCTGATTTACTAAACAGCTGAACAGAATAAGGTTAGGAGGGAGAGCCAACCTGAGAATGCTGGGAAGGAGAAGGGTGGACTCCAGAGTAGAGATCAGATGCAGAGAGAAGCAAAATGGGCATGCTGTACTGAGAAAAGGTACCAAGCCACGTGGCAAAGTGTAGATAAAGATAAGGGTTAATTGAAAATGTAAGAGTTATCTAGTAATAAGCCTGAGCTATGGGCTGAGCATTTATAATTAATATTAAGCCTCTGTGTGGAGCAGTCTGCGGGACAGAAACTTCTACTTACAGTGCACTGATAGAGAACATCACATAATTAGAAGCTAGCAGTCCATAGCAGACACATTATGTCATCTGGAACCCTCATATTCCCCCTTCAGCTTTTTTTCCCATTTTGCTTAACAGTTATTTAAAACATTTGCCCTTCTGCTTAAATCCTTATGTACAAACTGCCCCTCTTGTCTAAGAAGATGATGCAGCTGCCTATGGTTTAGGTAAAACTTAGGCCATCAGGTGGGAACTCCCTAGCCAATAATAACTATAGGAACAGAGGTATACCTTATCTACAGATTTGCTCCCAGGGGGAGGTGCAGTGCTAGACACATGCTAAGGGGTTAGTAAATATTTACTGAACCAACCTAGGTGGCCCTGTGGTATATGGCACAGTTCACTCAGATCTGAATTTTTATTCCTGTGCTCATTCATACACACAGCCCCTCTTCTACATTCCCAGTTTGCTGGACTTTAGTTTTGATCCTGTGAGTGGCCCAAGACGCTGTGTGGGAGGAACCATTATGAACTAGAGTATGATTTTCCATCTCTCTTTTCCTTGTGCCACAGAGATTGTGGTGTTCCAGACAGGGGCTGATGGAAACACCTAACTCCTGCCCCAGGAACAGCAAGAGATGAATTGGAGCCAGTGACGTTGGATATGCAGTGAAAGAAATAAGCCTTCCTTAGAAGCCATAGAGAATCCCAACAGACTCCAAACATTTCCTTGTTACTCTAATCTCAGAGTGAGAGAGAGAGAGAGAGAGAGAGAGAGAGAGAGAGAGAGAGAGAGAGAGAGAGAGATTTAGTCCCAGGTTAATCTTCTTCCTTCTTCACTTTACCTTATCACCTCTTGTTGCCTCTTGTATTTCAAATACCCTCTTAGAGTGAACTTCTTGTATATTTATTTACTTTAATGGGGGTGTTGACAAGGTTTCTTTGTGTGTAGCCCTGGCTGTTCTGGAGCTTACTTTGTGGCCAGGCTGGCCTGGAACTCATAGAGATCTGCCTGCCTCTGCCTTAGTCTTTTGAGTGCTAGGATTACAGGCGTGAGGCACTCTGCCTGTATACCTGGATACCTGTACACCTGTATACCTGTATACCTGTACACCTGTATACCTGTATACCTGTACACCTGTATACCTGTATACCTGTACACCTGGTTACCTGGATACCTGTATACCTGTACACCTGTATACCTGTACACCTATATACCTGTACACCTGTATACCTGTATACCTATACACCTGTATACCTGTACACCTGTATACCTGTACACCTTTATACCTGTACACCTGGATACCTGTACACCTGTATACCTGTATACCTGTACACCTGGATAGCTATGTTTTTAATCAATAGAGCTTCTGCTCAGCAAGTTTTTATTGCCACCACCTGGAAGAATTCATTATGCACTTAATTTCATTTACTACTATACTAGCAGACATGTAAACAAAGCAATGCAGCTAACTTGGCAAGAAGTTTAATACTAAATATACAGATAGTAATTGATTAAAATATTAATAGTTAGCACTGATGATAAGGGAGGCCCAAGCTTGAGCCGGGCTCAAAGGGAAGGCTGAATCTCAGAAAGGTCTGCATTCAATTACACTAGTATTTAACATACTGCCATGGGTTAGATAAGTGTCCCCAGTGGACTATGAGTTAAAGCCTCAGTACCCAGTCCGTGGTTAGGAGGTGGCATACCCTTTAAGAGCTAAGGCTAGTAAGAGGTCTTTAGGACATTGGGAGCATGACCTTGAAGAACTCTATCCTCTCTTCTAGCCATGAGTGCTTCCTCTATCATACACTCCCACCATGGTTCCCTGTGTCACCACTGACCCACCCACAAGCCATAGACTTATTGAAATTTTAGGTTGAAATTTTTAGAACTATGAGCCAAAATAAAGCATTCTACTTTAAAAGTTTATTATCTCAGATATTTTGTTACAGTGGTCAAAGCTGACCAGCATGGCTTGTATGCTTAAGACCTCATTGGAGCTGTATGAAATGATATGGTAGAATCTATAGTTTTAAGGAACAGATTCTCACATGGAGAAAGCATATACATATTACTCTAGAAGCAATTTCCTTCCTACAGATGGTCCATGACCCTGCAGAGGTTTTGGAAACACTGCTCACTTTGGTGTTCCTAACATCTTAGGGGACACAGGCCACACCCCCTCTGATGAGAAACACCATGCCCACAGGATCCTTCAGAGAAGGCAAAGAAAGATGGAGTAGCCTTCTCCTTCCCTAAAGTCACACTTGTCACCAGAGCATATCACCTCCTATAGAGTGTGTCTTTGGGTTCAATATTTTGGCTGCCACAAATCCCTCGATACAATGGCTAAAATAAATTTAAATTAACTTCTTTCTCTGAGGATAAGCCCTGCTGGGATGATGACATGGCTCACTAACCCATGTTCTATCTGTCTTTTTTGATTTGTCATTCATGACATGTGACTTTGGTGCTGTGTCCTAAAATGAATGCTATATTAGTTAATTTTCTGTGATAAAGCACCATGACCAAAAGCAATTTATGGAGGGAAAAATTGTTTTGACTTACAACTGTTAAGAGGGCTCAGAAGCCATCATGGCAGGGTAGCTGGCCCATAAGCAGCTGGCCTGGTGGTCAGAACAGAAAGCTGAGAGATCATATCTTTAGCAGCAAGCTTGAAGCAGAGACCAAACAAGAAGCAGGATGAGAATATAAATATTCATTCATCCACCTCACTGTCCCATTCCTCCAGCAAGGCTCCACCTCCTAAAGGTTTCACAGCCTTCCCAAACAATGCTACCAACTGGGAACATTTGTCTAAGCCTTTGGGGGCATTTCTCATGCAAACAACTATACAAGTCCTAAAAGTTGCCTCTCAACTTTGCATTAACATGTTATGTGCAGAACAGAATGTGGATGTAAAAGAACAAACACGGGAAAACAGTTCAGTGGTCACTGCAGTCCGTATGGGAAATGATGCGACCTGGACAAGGTGGTGCATTTGGAAACAGTGCAATGGGTGTTAGGTATTCGGAAGGGCACGTGGAGAGGGAAGATGTGTGTGGTGGAGGAATGGGAAATGTGTCAAGGGTGTCTGGAGGGAGGTAATGACTTTCAGGCTCTGGCTTTAAATATTGGGTGGTTCCCTTGGGAGAGTTATGGACAACAGTATTGAGGAGCTAATCAGGAGTTTAATTTGTGCAATGTAAGCTTAAAGTTTCTACACAAGTGGTACATAGTGGTGCATGCCTGTAACCCCAGAATTTGAGAGGCAGAAGCAGGGGGATCAGGAATTCAAGGCCATGTTTGGCTACTTATAGAGTTCCAGGGCAGCCTTGGATACATAAGACCCTGCCCAGAAAAGAGATGGAGGAGGAGGAGAATGAAGAGGAAGAAGAAGAAGAGAGAAAAAAATTATATGTGTGGGAAACAAAGACAGAAACCAAAGGAAAAAAAACCCTGCTCCATTGTTCCTTATGTGAAGATAATTCAAGAACATTTTGTGATCTTATGACCAGTCCTCAGCATATCAAATTCTGAAATGGTTCCATCAAGTCCCTCAAAGTTGATCTGGATATGGAGGATTGAGACTCTCTAAGCAGACCATCTGATTTAGTCTTTCTAACAGAAGACAATGTAAAATAACAGTGTGAAGTAAGCCCACACTTGATGATGAGAAACAGATATCTGCACAGCAGGTTTCATCCACAAGTAGAGGTAGGACAATGAGAACAGGAGAATTCTGGGAAGAAGGAAGCCCATTCCTCCCCAGTCCTGTCCAGACACCAAAGAAGCAGCATGTGACTGCCTCACTGAAAAAGGTACTGAGCCATGTGGCTAGCACAGATAAGAATAATGGGCTAATATAAGTTGTAAGAGTTAATAAAAAGCCTGAGATACTAGGACAATCAGTTTATATGTAATGTAGACCTCTGTGTGATTTCTTTGGGACTTAACGATTGTGGGAACTGGGTGGGACAGAAACCCAGACAACAAGTTTATGCTTAGTACTGTAGAACACTGCCTGTTAAGGGATGTGTAGTAAGTCTGTAGCTGGGGTTGACATTGAACTTCTGATCCTCTAGCTTGTGTCTCAGTTCTGTGCCACGCTGGAAGAGTTTCAGAGACTTCTAATGAGATGAAGTGGAGATCTTGAGTTAGATATGTGCTTTTGTGGCATTTGAATGTCTCAAAGGACTTAATTTACAACCAGATTGAAAGGGTTGAGCCAAATTTCAAAAGCATGTAAGGAAATGTGAGCTTGCTTACTTGTTTCTTTTAAAGAGTTTCCTTAAGTAAATGAAAGGTCTTTAGGTATTCAAGAAGGTGCATTTTTGAGGGTTCTAAAGGAGGAGAGAGGTAAACTCAAGATCACACACATCTTGGCCTTAAGCATGGTTCATTTGCTGTTTTAACACTCTTGTAATCTCTCACAAAAGGAGATTATCATATTCATACCAGCCATTTCAGTTCTATCAGTTGTGTTGAAATTCTTGACCATCTGCCAGAAAAGCACAAAACAGTTCCCCATGATTAGGGAAATCTGACTTCTTCCCATGGCTCCTTAGTTTTCCTATTAGTTCTCCATGGACAGGAAACTTCTCTTTCTTCCGATGCTTCCTCCCAATCCTCAGGTTGGGTTTCCAGCTCAGACTGGGTTGCAGGAAGCCCTACACCTTTAACATGAAGGAATGGTCCAAATGTTTTCTTTTTCCTTTAGCAAGCTTGGCTGAATGCTGAATTCTCATTTAACAGGACTTTCCTGTGCTGTTGTCTTCCAGTGTCCTGTGCAGCCAGGTAACGCTCTCTGGCATTCTGACTCTCACTGTTTTGTAAGTAGTCTATCCTTTTGCTCAGAAACTTTTAGGATTTTCTTCAAATATTCAGAAGAAATCAATAGGTCAACAAGAAAGAATAGTGAGAATCACAAAAGGAAAATGCCAGGATTTGAGCCAATAATATGAATGAATAAGGGTCTGTCTTAGAAAGCGAGTTTTACAAAAGCATGCTTTTTTATACTAGACATATCTAAATCAAAATGACTCAGAACAATTCAAGTGAAATTTTGGAAGATGCCCAGGATAAATGCTAATAGAAAGGAAGCAAATATGACATAAATTTAATTTGTAATAAGATTCAAAGTAATAAATTATTGACTATGAAAAGAGAATATTTATATTGATGAAAGAAGCGATCTCTGAAAAAGGATAAAGAGAAGTGTTAGGAATAATTCTTAAGATGAGCCTCTCCGCTGATGCAAATAATTCCAATCAGACCAAATTAGACTGAATAAAAGATGCCCACCTTAATGCAGCATTCCTGGGTGGGTGACCGGGAACGTGGTGGGGGAAGAGAGAGGGAGAGACCACGTCAACCCCAAAACCAGGTATTCCTTTTCTGACCCTCCCTGTGGAGGAGCTAGGACTTGGCAGGCTTTCTTGGAGGTGGAATTTGGACCAAAGCAACTCCCAGGAGAGGGAGCTTGAAATGGAGCTTATTCCTGCTCCAAGGATGGGTGCCAGGTCCGGGAGTGGCGCTTTCACCCAAACAAGAGGTGCTAGGGAGATGGTTCAGTGGTTAAAAGCACTGGCTGCTCTTTTAGAAGACCCAGGTTCCAGTCCCAGTACTCACATGACAGCTTGTAAGTACAACTGTCTATAATATCAGTTCCAGGGGATCCAATTACCTATTTTGGCTATCAAGGTCACCATACACACAAGTGCAGAATATACATACAGGTAAAGCTCACATACACATAAAATAAAAATGAAATAAATTTTAAAATGAAACAGAATAGTTAAAACAACTTTCACTTAAAGTATAACATCTACAATATAAAGCTGAAAATGTTATTAACACAAAAAGAAATGTACAGTTCTGTATACATGTATGGGAGACTTTTACAGAGAGCTACCAAGGTTGACAGAGCAAGCGAATGGCACTTAAGAATTTAAGAGAATTCAAGAGGAAGAGATGAGTGTCTGAGCTCCTGGGTGGACAGCCCTGCTCTCTAGGCCCTAACCCCTGTGGGCACATCCCATACCCTTCTCTGACCCACCACAACCCCAGTGACCAGGCAGCAGCATCCTCCCTAATCAATCATCCCCTGCAGCATCAGTGACCACCAGAGCCACAGGCCCCACCTCTACTGACTGGAGGAAGAGGGACCCCGGAGGCACAGATTCCAGAAAATAGTGGTTCTTCAACATCAAGATCTGAACATCCAAAAGTAGATGAAGCTGAAGAAAACGACCTTAAAAATAACTTCATGAAGATGGTAGAAGCTCTTAAACAGGAAATGAAAAACTCCCTTAAAGAAATCAAGGAAAAGACAAACAAAAAAGTGGAAGAAATCAATAAATAACACAAGAAAGTCAAGAGAAATCAAATCAATCAAAGAAGTGAAGGAAATGGTTCAAGACGAAAACTGAAATAGAGGAAATAAAGAAAACACAAATCAAGGGAATTCTGGAAATGGAAAATCTGGGTAAACCATCAGGAAATACAGATGCAAGCATAAGCAAGAGAATACAAAAGATGAAAGAGAGAATCTCAGGCATGGAAGACACAATAGAGGAAATAGATTTATCAGACAAAGAAAATGTTAAATCCAACAAATTCTTAAGATAAAACATCCAGGAAATCTGGGACACCATGAAAAGACCAAACCTAATAATAGGCATAGGAGAAGAATTCTAGTTTAAAGGCACAGAAAATATGTTCAACAAAATCATAGAAGAAAACTTTCCCATCCTAAAGGACGACATGCTTATGAAAGTACAAGAAGCTTACAGAATACCAAATTGCTCCCCTTACCTTATAATAATCAGAACACTAAACATACAGCATAAAGAAAGAATATTAAAAGCTGCAAAAGAAAAGGGCCAAGTAAAGATATAAAGGCAGACCTAACAGAATTACACCTGACTTCTCAATGGAAACCTGAAAGTCAGAAGGCTCTGGATATGTGTGCTGTAGACACTAAGAGACCACAGATGCCAGTCCAGACTACTATACCCAGCAAAACTTTCAACCACTATAGTATAGATAGAGAAAACAAGATATTCCCTGACAGAATCAGATTTAAACAATACCTATCCACAAATCCAGCCATAACAAAAGTACTGGAAGGAAAACTCCAACCCAAGGAAGTTAGCTGCACCCACAAAAACACAGGCAACAGATAACACCATCAAACCCAAAGAAGAGAAACACACATACACTACCATCACCACCACCACCAAAACCAAAAATAACAGGAATTAACAATTACTGGTCATTAATATCTCTTAATATCAATGGACTCAACTCACCTATAAAAAGACATAGGCTAACAGAATGGATATGAAAACAGGACCCATCCTTCTGCTACATACAAGAAACACACCTCACCTTCAAAGAAAGACATCTCCTCAGAGTAAATGGTTGGGAAGGATTTTCCAATCAAATGAACCTTAGAAATAAGCTGGTGTAGCTATCCTAATATCTAACAAAATAGACTTCAAACTAAAATTAATCAAAAGAGATGGAGAAGGACATTTCATATTCATCACAGGAAAAAAATCTATCAAGATGAAGTCTCAATTCTGAACATCTATGCCCCAAATACAAGGGCACCCTCATTTGTAAAAAAAAAAATTACTAAAGTTTAAAGCACATATCAAACCTCAAACACAAATAGTGGGAGACTTAGATACCCCACTCTAACCAATGGACAGTTCTGTTAGACATAAAATTAACAGAGAAATAAGGAAGCTAATAGATGTTATGATTTAATGGACTTAATAGACATCTACAGAATATTCAACCTAAACACAGAAGAATATTCCTGTTGCCAGGGAGTTAGCTGCTTGTTTGTCCTGGCCTCCCAGAACCAAAATAACCACACAGAAACTATATTAATTAAAATGCTGCTTGGCCCATTAGCTCTAGCTTCTTATTGGCTCACTCTTACATATTAATTTAACCAATTTCTATTAATCTGTATATTGCCACGTGGCAGTGGCTTACCGTCAAAGATTAGGCATGTCTGACTCTGGCAGCTCCATGACATCTCTCTCTGACTCTGTCTTCTTCCTCCCAGCATTCCCCATTAAGTTTCCTGCCCTATCAACAGGCCAAGATAGTTTCTTTATTCATTAATGGTAATCACAGCACACAGAGGGGACTCCCACATCATCTACCCTTTTCTGTATGAATAAAAAGGAAGGTTTTAACTTTAACATAGTAAAATTATATATAACAAAACAGGTAACAAGCAAGAATTACAGTTACAATATTTTGTTTACTTTATCGTTTATCATAACTAAGGAGAACTATAACTATCTATCTATTCTTCAACTCCATCAAAGACTCCAGAAGGGATATAATATTACCTAAGTAAACAGGAAGTACATTGCAAGCAACTTCCAAACTCTAAAATTGACAGAGACATCTCACTGCCTGGACAGTCACCCAAAGTAATCTTTTGCTACAACTTTAGGGAAAATAAGAATTTAGTTGTGCAGATTGCAGCAAAAGATCTGGGGAAAAGTTATTAATTTGGCCTTTAAATTGAACAAACACAATTGCCCAAGAATCACTATTTTGAAATAATCAATGAGTTTGTTGCTTAGTATAAGGAACATCGATTATAGCTGGTTCTCTGCCAGTGTATCTCCTAGATTCCATCCTGCTCTTTTGTGCTAAGCAAGCTACTGCTTCAAAATAAGGGCTTAACACCTTAACTGGTGAAATGGGAAGGCATAGCCATAAATGGGCCATTTTGCAATAACACTGCTGTAGGAGTAAGTAGGTAATATACTTGCTCACTAAGGCTGATCCTAATTAATATAATGTACTTGCTGTTTCTGTATAGCATACTTTACCTGGGTGAATACCTGTCTGGCAGCTTCCATAAGCTGTCCACTGGAATTTGGATCATTGCTCCCTTTGAGAATTTTACTTAGTGGCTCAAGGTCTCCTGTAGGGTATTTTAAATAAGGTTTTCACCATTGGATATTTTATTAAAAATTTGTAAGCTGTCTTTCTAATCCAAGTGGCAAGTCTGCCTAGCTGACAGACTTAACTTTCTTAGCTACATCTTCACAGCACTTGACTGGCTTGAAGCTGCAGCTTCCAGAGGCTACTTTTTAGCAGCTTGGCCATCAGGCTCAGGAACCTAGGGTCTGGACTCACAGCTGAAGCTGGGCTGCACTGCTGGGCACAAGCCATGCTCTTTGCTTGGCAGTGTTCCACCAGTACTTGAGACTAGTAGGTGCCAGTCTTTCACTGCCTGCTCTGCCTGGTCACAGGTCATGCTTTTTACATTTAGTAGTCCCAACAGAGGCCAGTGTTAGAAGTGGCTGACAAATTTACAGGCTCTCAAGTGTCTGCCATTGTAGAGGCCCTGAGACTGATGCGTGAGACCCCAAACTTAGGTGGGTATAGCCACGCCGGTTTTTACTATTCTTGCTTTTTTTATTTTACATCTTGTAACCACAAAACTGGAGAATTTCTGAATCCTCTCCCCTGTTAAAAGTCATAGATTTATCCATTATAGGTTCCTTGGCTAATGGGCCAAATAGACTCTAGGCCTTTCCAATGACCAACTCTGTGCACCGACTGTGGGAGGTATAGCCCTTTAAACTTTCCTGTCTGCCTTTCCTGGCTCCACTGCACAGTGTGAGCCAGACTCAGCTGGCTACGGTGTGTACGTGTGGACTGCCATAATCTCAGTGGCAACCCAAGCCATTGCCTGACCATACACCACATTCCCTTCATTCTTCCCACCCTCAGTAGCAACAGAGCCTGCGGCTAGGTGACCAAAGCACTGCCCACTTGCATGGGTGAAGGTGAGGCCTCTCTAAGTCTGGAGCAGCCTGAAGGCACCTGCAGGTGCCGCCAGTGTTGGGATGGGAACATAATATCTACAAACTCTAAAAATCTCTGCCTTTGTTTCTGCTCCACTTCAGTTCCTCTAACTATCAAAATACATCCAAACGACTGTACAGATAGTTGAATACTATTTCCTTGTCCCATATTTACACATATTTACAGCTCTTGTAGATTAGGCTGGACTCGAACTCACAGACATTTACCTGCCTTTGCCTTCCAAGTGCTGGGATTAAAGGTGTGCGCCACCACCACCCAGCCAAGATATCTTGAACAGATAAAAACTTCCGAAGTTTTAAGCCCGTTTTTTTAAAAAAAAAACTGACTGCTAAAATAATGAACTGAGATAGAAGATAGCTTCATGGTTTTAAATATCCCCACATTCTTCCCAAGAAAGAGAGCAAACAAGCCACTGAGGGCAGTGGCTACCTTCCTTCTCACAGTCTGGGTCACTGCAGGTGAATAAACATTGTTAAGAAGAAACACTGTTATGGACTTGTTTCTTATTCTGCACCATTTTGTGTCATGGGCTCTGCTAGGTTCTGGGCTACAGTGGTGATGGAGGATGTTTGCAGGTGTTGCAGGGTATTTGATCACACTGTGGACCTTGAGATTGCATTATTTACTGGAAATACCTGCTTCTAGTGGTGTGGCTCAGTTCTCACTCACTCTTTACCTAAGAGCTTTCTGGTTGAATATTGCAAACAGGTTAAATAAAGTCAACCTTAGGTCAAGAGGCAGAGCAAACAACCAGTTGACAGGAAGTGAATACAGGATTATTGAGAAAAAATAGAGAGTAAGAGGGAGTCAAGAGAATGGGTAGAGAGATGCATAGGAAGTAGAGTGGCAAGACATTGAGTTGGAAGAGTCTTGTTTGAGAAGGTGTAAGAGAAGAGGGGTTTTGGGGATGTCAGCAGAGAAAGAAGGTCAGCCAACTGCTTTATCTGTCTCTTTGAGCTAGCCAGTTTTCACCCCAGCATCTGGCTCCTGAGTCTTCATTGGTAAAATTGAATGACTGAGATTTTGATAGAAACAACAGGAAGGCACTATGGCTTTTGCTGTCTTGGAATGAATAGCTTAGAGGAAGATGGAGATTGAGGAGAGTTTGAATCACAGACCCTGTTCAGTGGGTGAAAGAGCCAGAAGGCTGCAGGACCGTGTGTAACATGGTTGAGATCAGTGCTAGCGGTTCTAGGAATAAATACATGAGACAAAGACTCTTGAGATGAAATATTTGGGTAGAATGGGCATGTAGTGGACAAAGCTATGAGCAAAATATAATATATTTGAGGGAGAAAGAACTACACACAGGTGTCCAAAAGCCTGACAGAACTTGGCATATTTTGAAGACTTGATGAAAACTAAAGGGACCAGAGAGCTGACAAGTCATTTCTCTGAGGAAAATGTACATAGAAAAAGGCTGCAAGAAAACAGCAGGTGCCAGAACATATAAATGGCATGCGATTTGATCCAATTCTTAAAGCAATTGGAACTCACTAACAGACTTTTAAGCTAGAAAATGGCATGATCATACCTTAAATTAAAAAAAATATAGCTTGGAAATTGAGTAGGGAAATTGGATGAAAGATTGGAAGCAGCTAGTAAAGAGGCTGTATGGAGTGATCCAGGTGAATGCTGAAGTAGACAGGACTGTGTTGGAGATGAAGAAAACAAAGGAAAGGAGCATAGATGGTTTAATCAATGTTGGGACGGTAGATGGAGGGCTTCTTGTGGTACTTTGGCTGTGCTGATTATCTAGTTTCTGACTTGAGCAATCGAGTTCATTTTGGTGCTTTTCAGCAACTCATGGAACCTTCTCTAAAACTGACCACGTACTTGGTAACAAAGCAAACCTTCACAGATACAAAAAAAAATTGGAGTAACCCCAGGTATCTTATCAGATCACCATGGTTTAAAGCTAGAGTTTAATAACAACACTAATTGCAGAAAGCCTGCAAACTCATGGAAATTGAACAGTGCTCTATTGAACCACCTCTGGGTCAAGGAAGAAATAAAGAAAGAAATTAAAGACTTCCTATAATTCAATGAAAATTAAGGCGCAACATACCCAAACCTATGGGACACTATGAAAGCAGTGCCAAGAGAAAAGTTCATAGCACTAAATGCCTACATAAAGGAAGTGAAGAAAGTTCACACTAATGACTTAACAACACACCTGAAAGCTCTATAGCAAAAAGAAGCAGACACACCCAGGAGGAGTAGAAAATGGGAAGTAATTTAATTGAGGGCTATAATCAATAAAATAGAAACAAAGAAAACAATACAAAGAATCAATGAAATAAAGAGCTGGTTCTTTGAAAAAATCAACAAGATAGACAAACCCTTATCCAAGTTAACCAAAAGGCAGAGAGAGAATATCCAAATTAACAAAATCAGAAATGAAAAGGGGGACATAACAATAGACACTGAGGAAATCCAGAGAACTATTAATCATACTACAAAAACCTGTACTTCACAAATTGGAAAATATAAAAGAAATGAACAATTTTCTGGATAGGTATCACATACCAAAATTAAATCAAGACCAGGTGAAGAATTTAAGTAGACCTATAACCTGTAAGGAAATAAAAGCTGTCATCAAAAGCCTCCCAACCAAAAAAAAAGCCCAGGGCTGGATGGTTTCAATGCAGAATTCTACCAGAACTTCAAAGAAGAGTTAATACCTATACTCCTCAAAGTGTTCCATATAATAGAAACAGAAGGAACATTGCCAAACTCTTTTTATGAGGCTACCGTTTCCCTGATACTGAAACCACACAAAGACTCAACCAAGAAAGAGAATAACAGACCAAACTCACATATAAACATAGATGCAAAAATACTCAATAAAATACTGGCAAATCAAATCCAAGAACACATCAAAAAAATCATTCACCATGATCAACTTGGTTTCATCCCAGAGATGCAGGGATGGTTCAACATATAAAAATCTATCAATGTAATCCACAATATAAATAAACTGAAAGAAAAAAACATATGATCATCTCATTAAATTCTGAAAAAGCATTCAACAAGATCCAACAACATCCCTTTCATGATAAAGGTCTTGGAGAGATCAGGGATACAAGGAACCTATCCTAACATAATAAAAGCAATATACAGTAAGCCAATAGCCAACATCAAATTAAATGGAGAGCAACTCAAAGCAATTCTACTAAAATCAGGAACAAGACAAGGCTGTCCACTCTCTCCATATCTATTCAACATAGTTCTTGAAGTTCTGCCTAGAGCAATAAGACAACAAAGGAGATCAAGAAGATTCAGATTGGAAAGGAAGAAGTTGACTGCACTTATAGTACATGAGACCATACTGAAAGTGAACCAGTATCTTAAAGGCTATTGGCTGAAGGAATTCCCACAATACCTCTCCCTTTTGTCTCAATAAGGGAGTTCTAAGCCTGATACAAAACTATATACAATAAGAACAAATATCAAATATTGTCTAGGGAAAAGAAGAGGCAAAAAACATTCATAAAAATTATAATTACAACCAGCATGAACAACATCAAACAATAAACGTATGCTAAATGTTTCAGGAGTTATCCTATCCTAAGGAGTCTAAGTCTTATATTGGCTAAGTCATGAGAAGAAAGTAACTATGACTATTTAGTCAAACTGTATCATGTTAGTTAGGTGTTCTAGATGTACAGACATACATTTCAGATGGACAGGTATTCTTATAACCTTTCAAAGATCTACAAAATATGGCATTTAAAATATTTCAAGAACTTAGACTTTTCTTGCCAATGAGACATGTCTGCTCTGGGTGGCACCAATCTACTCAAAGAGGTTGATGGGCATTGAAGAAACTCATTATGGAATTTGCCTTCGATGTGACAAGGTTAGCCATTTGGGCAAAAACTGCTCTTGCCTGGACTGCTGGATGCTATGCTGTATGAACTGGACATGCAGGACCCACAGAAAAGTGACTGCTGAACTTTCCAAAAGATGAAAGGATCTCTCAGGGTTCCAGACTCACAGAAAAAACTGCCAGACATTCTGCAGGATATAGAAAAAAGTGACTGACAAACAATCAATATAGGCAAACATTTTTTTCAAATTTTCTGCTTCATGGAAAAGTCTGCCAGATACTATGGGCCTGTAGGCTGAAGATGGATGCACCAACATTACAGAAGAACTTTGGGTGACTGTCCAGGCAGCAAGATGTCTCTGTCATTTCCAGAACTTTGGAAGTTGCTTACAATATACTTCCTTTTTTTTAGGTAACATTATATCCTTCTGTGGTCTTTGATGGAGTTGAAGAATAGATAATAGTTTTTCTTAGTTAGGATAAATTAGAATGAAACTTTAGACTCACAAAGATAAAATAGATGATAGAATATTTTCTTTAATTTTGCCAGGTGCAAATAGACTAAATAATGTAACTGTAATTCTTGCTTGATACCATTTTTGTTATCTGTAATTTTATTATGTTAAAGCTAAAATGTTCCTTTATTATTTAGACAGAAAAGGGGAGATGATGTGGGATGTCCTTCTGTATATATGTTGCTTTTATTGGCTAATGAATATAGCTGTTTTGGCCAATGGCTTAGCAGAGTAAACTCAGGTGGGAAATCTGAACATAGAGAGTTGGCAGAGCAAGGGAGACACCATGTAGCGGCTGAAGGAGAAGGATGCTGGAACCTTGCCAGTGGGCCACAGTGTCGTGGCAATACACAGATTAATAGAAATAGATTAATTTAAGATGTAAAAGCTAGCTAGGAATATGCATTAGCTATTTGCCAAACAGCGTTGTAATTAATACAGTTTCTGTGTGATTATTTGGGTCTGGGTGGCCAGGAACAAAAGAACAGTCTCTGAGTACAGTCCAGCCTTGATATGAAGGCTTTCATGTTTTCTTACTGCATCCTGTTTTGTCCTGTTTAGCTGTAGACTCTTAGAAGCCTGTTCTTTTCTGAAGAGGAAACAGAGGGGAGTGAATCTTGGGGGAAAAAGGAAGCAGGGAGAAGAAACTGAGAGGAGTGGAGGGAGGGGAAACTTTTGGGGGGGTGTATTGTATGAGAGAAGAAAGTGTTTTCAATTAAAAAGATAATAAATAAATTAATTAATTAAAAAAGAATGTTGGGAGGTGAGCAGGCCCAACACTCACATCCATGTATCCAGAGGCAAAGGGAGTCTCCAGGGAGAGCATGGAGTCCAAATGAGTTTCCTTTCTTTTTGTGTTTTCTTCTTCTTCTTTTCCTCTATTTCCCTTACCCCTTCATCCTTCTCCTTTTGATTTGTCATCATCATTACTAAGACAGGGTCTTGGTGAATAACCCAGGTTGGCCTGGAACTCACTGTGTAGCCCACGGCGGCCTCCAACTCACCATCTTCCAGCCTCGGCCTCCTGATTCCAGGAGTGAGCACCACCATACTTTTATCATTATTTTTAATCGGAGAAGGTTGAGTATATTACAAAACTTAGCAGAACTGATTAAAGAGCCTCAGATGAGGTCCAGGTATGGTGCGCATACCCAGAATCCCAGAACTCTGGAGATGAGAGAGAAGGCTGGAGTGGTCAGGCATCACCTTAGTCACCAGTCTATGGCTGTGATAAAATACCTTGACCATGGCAACTTGCAAAAGAAAAAGTTTATGTGTGGCTAATGGTTTCAAAGTGTTAGGGTACCCTCTTCCCAATGATACACCTACTACAACAATCCTTCCAAAACAGTTCCAGCAACTGAAGGTCAAGTATTCAAACATATAATCCTATGAAGGTCATTCTTACTCAAAATACCACAGGAGCTTAAAGTCAACGAGGGCTACATGAGACCCTGTCTCACTCCTGCCCCCAAGAGTAAAGCAAAAAGAATGTGGGCTATACAGACTATAGACAGACTAAGCAGAGAGGAATGTTGTAATTGCCAGGGGAGAGCAGAGTGTGTAGGCAGAGTAAGGCAAGGCCACATTTGAAGCCTTGGTTTAGGAAATGCAAAACAGTTCAGATCAGTGTCACCTGCAGGCAGAGGATACAGAACGGACTTGGGGAGCAAGATTTGACATCTCTGTACTGTAGCAAGGAGGAAAGTAGCCAGAGGGCCATGTTGATGTTTGAGCTGTGCTGAAGGCCCAGAGCAAATCCATAATCATACACTACAGTGGTATTCATGTCTCTGCTCTGAGAACTTTGCTAGAAGCTCTCTTGGCTCAGTGTAAGCTTTGGAAGGTGAAAACAACCGACTATGGTCTGAGAGCCCCCTTCATTTAGTCTATGTCTGAAAGCCCTTATAGTAAGGCTGGGTCTAGAGTGGGAACTAGTAACTATTGGTTAACTGGCTCCCGTGATACTCTTGACACAGACCTGGTAACCTCTCTAGCTGACTCTTCTTAAAAAGCAATGTCTCATGCTCACAATGTCTCTCTACTTCACAATTTCTTCTGAAACCTCTTCCAGGAGGATGTGTGTTGACCACAGCATTTTGTTTATTGGTTTTGGCCCAGCCAATGGAAGTGAGATGGAGCAGGACCATTTAAGTCATTTGCTCTTGGCATCATTCTACTAACATATGCCCATGGCCCTTTTCTTTTGAAAACACATTTGTGGCATGTGCATTTTAGGGGATGAAGATCTTTTATCAAGGACTGTTTTATATCTCCCTTAGCTCTCTTTGTGGGCTTCAGTGTTTGGCCGATGTCAGGTTCAGATTTCAGATAAGTGGGGAAGAGGAGGTACAGGCAGTTCTCACTTCTTCGTCACTGTGACTCTCATCTGGCACCACCAGTACCCCAGTGGCTGCTGCATCAGACCAAACGGTGGAAGCTAGCAGCCTATCAGAGGGCGGGCTCATCCTCCTCCGAGAGAGTATCTTCCTTCGTGGTGAAGACTTGGTTTTCAGAGTCCATCTAAAGATGGATTAATGAGCTACTGGAGATTGGTTCCATATCTTCATCAGCAAATGAGACCAGCTAAGGGACTATTTCACATTAATAAGATTCCCTAGAATAAAAGTAGAAAGAAAAACTTGAAAGATATCATTGCTACTTTGTAACATGAGGGCCTGCTTCTTGGGGTTTATGTTCTGCCCAGTTCCCACAGCCAGTAAGCCCCCAAAGAAAATCACACAGAGGTCTACATTAGGTTATAAACTGATTGGCCCATTAGTTCAGGCTTCTTATTAACTCTTTTAACTTATATCAACCCATTATTCTTATCTATGTTAGCCACATGGCTCGGTACCTTTTTCAGTGGGGCAGGTCACATCTTGCTTCTTTTGTGGTCTGGGAAGGACTGCAGAAAGAGCTTCCTTCTTCCCTGAATTCTCCTGTTCTCAATGCCTCACCTTTACTTCCTGTCTAGTTTTCCCACCTATACTTCCTGCCTGGCTATCAGCCAATCAACGTTTATTTAAAATATAAGTGACAGAATACAGGCAATTGTCACACACCACTACTTTTTCAATTTTCTTGGTGAAATATATCTTAACTAAGATAAAAGTGCCCAGGAAGAGACAATACCGGATAAATGATAAGACTGAAGCATAGCAGTCATGCAACTATCTTCTACAGGAGAAAGATCAGAGTGGCATTTGTTCAGCAGGCTTGGAAAGCGAGAAGTCCAAATTAAAATGGAGAAGTCAATGTTCTTCAAAAAGAGCAATGGGATGAATCCCTTGTAATAGCTAGCACAAGGAAGGGGCTGGAATCCATTATAAAAATTTTGGGAACCAAAAACAGAATATTCTACCTAAGTCAGAATCCAAATGTGCAATTTAAAATGTGCAGTAGTGTTCAATAATTAGTGCCGAGAAACAAGGATGCTTTGGCTCTTGACCCCAGAGCGTTTTTAGTAGCACAGGGACTGAGAAGAAAGTCACATCTGGAACTCTGTTTCTGCTGTCACTTCTGGTCCTGGGGTGTCTGACCACGGTGAATGAATTGCAGTGCCTCGTTCGTTTATTTCCTTAACTCTGCTCTCACATTTACAAACACTCCTTCACCAACCCCTTTCTCCTTCACCTTCTGAGAGTAGCGCCTAGTGGTCTGGATAAGGAGGAGGAGCTGATTCAGTGCCCACTGTAGGCTGGGAGGTTCCATGGGAGACAACTGGAACTTGTGTCTTATCCTCCCTCTGCCAGGCTCAGTCCCCATGACCATGGGCTTCTCATGGCAGGTTCACCTTCCTGTGCCAACTATCTCTCCTGCGTTTGCACGTCTTTTAGATACAAACAGATTCCTAATGCAAGCACATCGTGTTAGAGAAACATCAATCCATTCTAGTGGCTACTTGATGCATTTGGAGGTGGACGGTGGGTGAATGAAAAGCTCCTCTCCTCCATTTTGATCAACAGGCATGCCCAGTGGATTCCCACTCTGCGCCAGTCTGGAATCCTTGTGCTGGCAGGCTTGCTCTCCGATCTTTCTTGGAATGGGCTTGGCTTCTGTGCATTGGAGGAAACATTGCTTATGTTGGTTTTGAGGTTTCTTTCTCTCTCTGCACTGTGTGTGTGTGTGTGTGTGTGTGTGTGTGTGTGTAGGCTAGACTTGAGACTATTCTTGGGCATCACTCCTCAGGAGTCATTAGCTTTGTTTTTAGAGATGCAGTCTCTCATTGGCCCAGAGCTCACTGATAAGGCTAGGACAGCTGATTCCAGGAGTCCTCTTGTCTCTGCCTCCCCAGTGCTGGGATTACCAGACTGTGCCTCTGTGCTGGGCATTTTTTTGTGTACGTGATCAAGCGATGGCATTCATTCTCACGCTTGCCCGGCTAGCACGTCAGCAGGGGAGGCATCTGCCTACACCCTCAGGACTTTCTGAGGAAGTGTTCAGACTTGAGAGTTATGGGCTGAAGAACAAAATGCTTCCCACGTTGGGCAATGCTGCTCTTCTCTTTCAGTTTCTCTTTCTGCCAAGTTCCTTTCCTTATCAGGTCTTTGAACTGGTCTCTTAGTTTTTCTTTTCTGCCGTTTCTCAACTCTTTCTTCACTTCCTCAAAAGTAAATGATTAAAGGATTCCCCGTCCCTTCCTTATTCCTGGAAACATCGAGTCATGCCTCTCATCTAAGTTTCCATATCTTGACTTCCTAGAGAAAGCTACCCTCTTTCTTTTTGTTCTAGCATTCTTTGTATGTTCCCACCATCAAATGCAGTTTTATGTGTCTTTCCCTCCCAATTCCTCGTGTACTCTCTGTCCTTCAGTTACTTCTTCCCATTTGATGGACAAGGCTGGGTCGCCAGCCCCCTTATACTTCTTAAGTTTTGTTCGATTCAATTATTATCTTTTAAAGCCCAATTCTTTTTTTCACTTTTTTTCTTCCCCTGAAGTTTTAGGCACAGTTTCTGTTGCTTTATACTATCCTTATTTTTCCTAGTAAATTGTACAACAAAGGTTATCAGATTCATCTAGAGAATTTTCCCAAATAAATATGTCTTATCTTTTTAATACAGGCTCCATCCTGCTATTCTAGTGCAGGGTTGAAGAGCAGACATAAATACATATATGTTTGAGAAGTTCGTTAATGTATGTGATTTCGGTCAAACTCATCTCCCTTCCAAAACTCTACAGATTGAGAGCCTCTGTCCTAGAAGCTTCACTTCCTGAGTTAAAAATACATCATTTGTCCAAGGCAGAGTCTGCTAGCTGATGAACGGTCTTAGTTACTTTTCTATTGCCTTGAAGAGACACCATGACTAAGGCAACTTATAGAAGAGTTTGTGGGGGGTTTACAATTCACTAGGGTGAGTCCGTGACCATCATGGTGGGGAGCACGGCAGTAGGCAGTAGGCAAAGATGGACCTAGAGCAGTAGCTTAGAGCCAGCATCTCATGGATAGACATGAGGCAGAGAGAGAGAGAGAGAGAGAGAGAGAGAGAGAGAGAGAGAGAGAGAGAGAGAGATCAGGGTAGGCTTTTAAAACCTCAAAGCCCACTCCCAGTGACACACCTCTTCCCACAAGGCTGCATGGTCTAATCCTTTCCTAATAGTTTTACCAACTGGGGTATCCACACAGATAATGAGCCTGTGAGGAGACACTTTCTTTCAAACTTTTACACAGACAGTGGGTTCAGGAAAGCCCTGCACTGGAGCATCTGGAACCAAAATGTGAATGGCACACAGAAAGGGGGAAGGAGCTTGTCTGATGAAGGAAAACTCATTAGGTGCTGAGCTGAGAGTCACTGTATTATAATCAACAGTAATGCATTGCAACGGAACTTACAGAAAATTTAAGTGAAAAACACTTTTAAAAATTGCCGTTCTGACTCAAGGAGAAGGTCTAATGCAACAAACAATGTGTTTAGCACACAGTAAGTGCTCAAGGAAATCCAGCTCTTGGTGTGGACATATGGTGCATACCTGTAACACTAACATGTTTTTTCTCTCTTGCCAATCTTCCCCCAACATTCAATTTCCTCCTCATCACCTAACACTTTTAGTTTCTTGTCCTTTCTTTCTTAATCTTTTGTGAAAGCATGAACAATTAGACCTCGTTTTACTAAGAATGAGGCTGTTGTCAAGGTTGTTTGTTTCATAGACAGGGGACTAAAGGGATGGGTGGAATGAATGGGTTAGCCTGGTCTCCTTTTATATTTTTTTTCTTTTGAGCTCTTCATCTCCAAGTTGTCAAATTAGTCCGTGGGAAGCCCTTGCATGGTTGATGACCAACTACTGTCTCTCTGTCCCCAGAGTACACAGTTAACAATGCCTCAGTATTTTCATAAAGCATTACTGCCTGAGGCAGGGCCTCTTCTGAGAGCTTCTGCCCCCTTCAGTAGACTCCTTGATTCTCAGAGTTGCTCTGCTTTGACACTGAGATGGAAATCTGAGCTCTTTCATCACCCAGTTAGCAGGAGTTTTGTCTGTACTGTTACTTTCTTTTCTGTATTCTGAAACAGTGTTGGTCTTTAAAATAAAATCCACCACCCAAATTAATTCTGGACTCTTGAAACAGTTTAGGAGGAAAATGTCTCATCTCTGTGTGTCCCCAGAGTTGGAAGAAGTGCCGAGGCAGGGGTGAGAGCAGTCTCTGGCTCCAGTGCACTCCATCTTCCTGCGGGCGCGTTCCCTCCCATTTCTAGGAACTACTCCCTCATCCCACTTACGCATGCAGTTAATTTAGTTCTAATGTAGCTTAGGTTTGTTCACAGTTGATTAGCCCAGGGGTGAACGTCACATCCCAGCTGCATCTCGGGGAATTTAGACTTTGACCTGGAACTCACGCCAGTCTCTCTCAAGATTACTGGACCTGGCGCTCCCGTGGCCTAGCGAGCAGGAACGATCTCGATATGCAGAACGACGCCGGCGAGTTCGTGGACCTGTACGTGCCGCGGAAATGCTCCGCGAGCAACCGCATCATTGGTGCCAAGGACCACGCGTCCATCCAGATGAACGTGGCCGAGGTTGACAGGGTCACAGGTCGGTTTAATGGCCAGTTTAAAACCTACGCTATCTGCGGGGCCATTCGCAGGATGG
>PVIU01009212.1:62130-77882 GCA_004026605.1 Ondatra zibethicus
GGGGGCGGGGCTGAGAGTCGGTGGGCAGGTGGAGGTAACGTCTTGACTTCCTTTGTCTTCGTTTGTTGCTGGAAAATTCTGAGTCTTGGCTAGTTTTCCCGTGTAAAACGGGAGAATACCGTAACAAAAATCAGATTTAGGTGACCAAGGATAGTAAAAGTTAATAATTATTATAGTTAGCGGTTTAATAAATATAAAGCCTAATTGGTTTCCATTTGTTAGTTGTCTTTCCGAGTCTGCTCCAGGTTTTCTGTTGAGAACACAGGACACCGAATTCCCACATACCTGTTATTAACTTAGTTTTTCATGTGGTTAAATATACACAAGATCACGAACTTATTAGGTGACAGCTGAATTAAGCGCTAGGAAATTGAAAGGCCGACTTACACCTTTAAACGATGCACTATTTTAGGACTGTTGGTGCCTGGAATGCAAATGAAGAATTTTATGCTAAATGTTCCAAGTGTTAACCTGTGGTATTAAAAAGGCCTCGCGGTGCCGTAAACTGATTCCTGGCAGCCGCCCTTCCCACAGCTGTGGTTTCGTCTTTAACTTCTTGGGGGTAGAAGAGTACCCCGCATAATTATCAGTCCAGATAGAATAATTCAGGACCGCATATGGGCGACTATATTAGCTAGATATTTGGATGCCTGGTTTGTATTTGGGTCGTAGAGATCTGGCTTTATCAAATGAATCTCTGGAGACTTGAGGGAGTGTGTGTGATGTCTGTGGAAATGTTCTACTCACTGCAGTCCTTCCAAATTTCCTTTCTTTTTTTTCTTCTCTCTCTCTCTCATTTGCTTTTTGTTTGTTTGTTTTTTCAGAGAGGGTCTTTACATAACCCTGGCTGGCCTGGAACTCACTATCTAGACCAAGCTGGCTTAGAATGCACAGAGATCCGCCAGTCTTGCCTCCCAAGGGCTGGGTTTAAAGGCCATTGCCACTCTGCCCAGCCTACACTTTGTAGTTCTTGTACTTTAGTTTTATGTTAAATTACTGACTTGTGGTGAAACAATAAATATCATTGTCATGAACGGGTCCGTCATGATGGAAGATTGATTGGTTTGTTGTTGTTGACTCTGTAGGCAGGGATTAGAACATAGGATATGCCCCGGGCTCTGCTGTTTGGTGGTGACAGTTGTTGGTCCCTGTAAAGGGTTGTTGTAATGATTAAATATGAAAATGTCTGGGTCAAAGCAAACCTTCAATAGATCTATGTTACTATTTTTATATGTGCTTTTGGAATTTGAAGGGACATGACTATATCTTTTAATTGTTATTCTTTGTCCATATCATTTTAAAAACAGACATGAAAAAAACAACAGTTTGGAGCCAGGTAATACTGAACAATGGGGAATGAGAAGAGATCAGAGAATTGGTGGTGTCTGTGAGTGAGTGACAGTCCCACCCACAGCCAAACTTGGTGTAGGAGGTCTTTCTGCATTTGTGTTGCTTTCATTGGTTAAATAAAGAGACTGCCTTGGCCTTTTGATAGGGCAGGACTTAGATAGAGAGGGGAAAGAGAACAGAATGCTGTGAAGAAGACAGAGAGACAGAGAGCCGCCGCCATGATGCTGCCAAGTCAGACACACTGAATCTTTCTCGGTAAGCCACAACCTTGTGGTGACATACAGATTATTAGAAATGGGTTAAATCAAGATGTAAGAGTTAGCCAATAAGAGGCTAGAACTAATGGGCCAGGCAGTAATTAAATGAATACAGTTTCTGTGTAATTATTTCGGGTGTTAAGCTAGCCAGGTGCCAGGAATGTGGTCCGCTCTTCACACAAACTGCTAAAGGAGATGTATCTTCCTTTGTTTTGCTAATGGCCTAATTGACATTGTTCGTTTTTATTGGAAATGCAACAGGAGCTGACTGTGGTGGTTTGAATTAGAACAGTCCCCTTGGCCTCACATTTGAATTTTTTTCCCCCAGTTTTTGAGACAGGAGTCTCTCTGTGTAACAGTCCTGGCTATCCTGGAACTCCCTTTGTAGACCAGGCTGGCCTCGAACTCACAGAGATCCACTTGCCTCTGCATTCAGAGTGCCAGGATTAAAGGTGGGTACCATCACTTCCTGGCTGTGTCTGAATTCTTTGATCCCAGTTGGTGGAGTTTTTTGGAAAGGATCAGGAGGTGTGGCCTTGTTGGAAGAAGTGTGTCACTGGGCTTTGAGGCTTCAGAACACCGGCGCCATTCTCCGTGTGCTCTCTGCCTTCTGCACCTGGTTCCATGCATGAGCTCCCAGCTGTTCCTAACAGGATGCTAATCCTCTGGAATCCTTAACCTCAATTAAACACTTCCTTTTATAAATTACTCTGCTCATGGTGATTTATCACAGCAGTAGAACAGTTAGTTACTAAGACACTGACTTAGGCCTCCACATATATGTGTGTGTCTTTTGACTGTTGTTGCTTTTTGTGACAGAATCTTGCAATGTAGCCCAAGCTGCTTTTCAATTCAGAATCTTGCCTCTGTCTCTGGAGTTCTGGAATTTTAGGCGTATGCCACTGTGTTCTTCTGTTTTGCTTTTGTTTGTCTTTGAGATAGGGTCTTACTATGTAGCCCTGGCTAGTCCAGAACTTGGTGTGTAGACCAGGCTAGCCTCTACCAGAGATCCATTTGCCTCTCAAGTACTAGAATTAAAGGTATGAGCTCTCACACCTGATATTATCACCATGTTCTTAATTCACAGTTTTTTAAAACTTAACTAAATAAAACAAAACTCTGCAACAGCATCATCCTCATGGATCCAGGATGCCCGTAAGATAAATAAAATAATGAGCAGAAGTCTTTGGATATCGAATATGCATAATTAGTACTGAAATGTGATAAAGGATCATTTTCTGTTTCTGTGCTCAGCAATGGGCTGGCATAATAACTCATCAGGTAAAAGTGCCTACTATCCTTGCAGAGGATCCTGGCTCACTTACCAGGACCCACAATGGCAGCCTACACCAACCTTTGCTAACTGTAGCTCCAGGGGATCCAGTTCTTCTGGCCTCAAAGGACACACACAGGAATGTTACACACCCCACCCACACAACTTAAATAAATGTTGAAAAAAATCCCAGCAAGATAGACAAGATAAGGATCTGGATCTGATCTACCTCCTCCCACCCCCTGGAAAAACAGCATAGATAAACTCATTTCATACCTAATCTGCTATGTTAAGGATATTTCCAATCTATGTCTCTACATTCAAAGCAAACAGTGCAGAGAAACTAGATGGGGCTGGAGAGATGGCTCAGAGGTTAAGAGCACTGGCTGCTCTTCCAAAGGTCCTGAGTTCAATTCCCAGCCACCACATGGGGACTCACAACCATCTGTAATGAGATCTGGTGCCCTCTTCTGGCGTGTGGGCACACATGCAGGCAGGACATTGTCTTCATAATAAATAAATAAATCTTATAAATAAATAAATCTTAAAAAAAAGAGAAACTGGACAGTGTGGAATAACACCAACTACCTAAATAAGTGCATTTAAAAAAGCATAATAATCTTATAATCTCAGCACTTTGGAGGTTGAGGCAGGAGGAAGGTAAGTCTGAGAGTAACTGGGTTTGCATCGTGACATCATGTCTCAAAATCCAAAGTATCTGGGGATGCACGAAGTCCCAGGCTTGATTCCCAGCTCCTGCACCTAGCACGTGGGAGGTGCAGGAGGAGGATCAGACCTTCCAAGGTCACTCCTCTTAGTTTCTCCTCCTGTTACTGTGGTAAAATATCCTGACCAAGCAACTGTCGCAAGAATGGCTTTATTTTAGGCTGCAGTCCAAGGTGCAGCTGGTGATGGTGAAGAAGCCAAGGTGGAAGGAACCTAAAGCTGCTGGTCACATTACAGTCCCAGTCAGAAGAGAAACAAATGAACGCCTGTGCACACCTAGCTTTCTTCATTTTGCCCCAGAAATCACCTCCCAACTAAGATGGGCTTTCCCACACTGTTGTAAGTCAGGAAATCAGGTGTCTCCTGGGAGTCACAAAGACCCATGGAAATCCTAACGTCAACCCCAGCCTCTCCCTGTGTTCAGGAGGACAGCCTGGGATGTGTAGAGACCCCGGCTCAAAATATCAAAGACAAAAGCAGAGCAAAACAGAGATGGTAAAATAGGTGGGCATGGTGGTGCACACCTGCCGTCCCAGCATTGGGCATGCAGAGGGCAGATGGTCAGGAGTCCAGGCCAGTTCTCTGGTTTACACAGAACCTTGTCATATACGCTAAGACAACAACAGACAGCCCACCCCTAGGAGAACCAACCAAACCAATGCATGAAATAATTGCTCTCTTGCCACTTCCAGGTGTCACTGTGCCCAAAGCACTCTCGTCTGTCATCTCAGGGATGATTAGTACTTCGGCATCTTAAGCAATCTACTTTCCCCCAAATTGTTGTTTTTGTATGTGTATGTATGGGTATGTATGTGTGTGTGTATCGTGTGTGTAGGGAATACGGTGTATGTATGGTGAGTATGTGTGATGTGTGTATATGTGTGTGTATCGTGTGTGTAGGGAATACAGTGTATGTATGGTATGTGTGATGTGTGTATATGGTGTGTATGTGTGTGTAGGTGTGCTAGTACCATAGTGTGTATTTGGAGATCAGAGGACTTTTGGGAGCCAGCTCCTACCTCTGATCTTGTTGAGCCCAAGTCCCTCTTGTTATTTCTGCTACTGGCCTGTGAACTCTAGGCTAGCTAGCCAGCAAGCTTCCGTGTATTTTCTCTTTTCCCATTTCACTCTGGGGTTACAGTAGCACACTATTCTCCCCAGGCTTGGGTAGTTAGAGTTTAGCCCCTGAGCCATTTCCCCAGTCCGTCTTTCTTTTTCCTCCCTTCCTTTCTTTCGCTCTCTTTTTGAGACAGGGTTCTGATCTGTGGCTGGAGCGCTGGCTTTGACCTAGCTATGTAATCAGTCTGAGGCTGGCCTCAAACTCTTGGCAGTCCTCCTGCCTCTGTTTCTCAAATGCTGGGGTCATAGGTGTGTGTGCACCACCAAAACCAGCTTCCTTTTCTCCTCCTCCTCCTTTTGCTGTTTTCCCATGACCCCTACTATTTTTTCTCTTCTCCCTCACCCTCCCCTTGTTTTTTTTTTTCCTGTCCTTTTCATTTGATGGGATCTTTTGATGCAACTTAGGCTGGCTTGATCTCGTGACCCTTCTTTCTTTGCCCCTGGGTGCTAGAGTTTACAGGACCTGTGTGCAGGGAGACTATAATTTGAAAAGAGAAGTCATATCATATAAATAATATATTTTCCAATAAACGTATTTTCTTGTTTTTATTTCAGAACATCAATTGATTTTGAATCTTTTTTCTGTAAAAATTCGAGTCCTATCTCTTATGTAAACCTCACTTCAGATGTTTGCTGATGTGCTTTCGTGCTAAAAGGTTGTGCCTAGCTTTGGGATCTAGGCATGAGAAAGCGGTTCTGTTCTTCAGAGGTCTGGTAACTCTGAACTGTGGCTAGGATGTATATAAGCTGACTAAACTTTTTCCAAGTTGCTTTTGGTATGGGGTTTATCACAGCGACAGAGAGACCTAACTAAGATTACATCACATTCCTGGATCTCTGGGGGTGGTGTGCTGTGTGATTTCCATTTGATCTTTAACCCATTTGCCACTGATTGCACCGTCCCGGCCCTGGTCACATTCCATGGTGACCGAGAGGCCAAATCAGAGACTAGTTTCCTTCAAGACAGGTCAGGCCACTCCATGTCCTTCTGTCATAAGTAGGAGAGGCCTCTACGCAGCCTGAGAAACTGCACACAAAACCAGCAGACACTGGGGAGCTCAGTGAAGTCCACAGTTACAGTGCCTTCCTCTGCTGCTTTTCTGTTTTTGTGACAGGGTCTCTTTATGTAGCCCCGGCCGTCCTGTAACTCACAGAGATCTGAATGCTTCTGCCTCTCGAGCTCCAAGTGCTGCAGCTAAAGACATTTTAATGACTGGATCTTTCTATCTAGAGAGTGGAGTCTGCTGTGGAGAGTCCCTACCTAGGTGCCATATAGGCTTTGTACTGCCTGTGCTAGTGAGGGTTTTTTTTTCCAACCTGACACAAATTAGGGTCATTTCAGGAGAGAGAATCTCAGCAGAAGAAAAAAATGTCCCCTTCAGATTGCCAAGGATGGGGAGTATCTCTCTCTCTTTCCTTCGTTCCTTTCTTCTTTCTTTCTTTTTAAGGAAGAAAGGATTTTTATTTTATTTTTGGTGTTTCAAGACAGGGTTTCTCTGTGTAGCCTTGGCTGTCCTGGAACTCACCCTGTAGACCAGGCTGGCCTCAAACTCACAGAGACCCATCTGCCTCTGCCTCCTGAGTGCTGGGACTAAAGGTGTGCACCACCACCTGGAGGGGGGTGCTTCTTGATTAGTGATTGATGTGGTTGGTGTCACCCTTAAACAGGTCCCACCTTCAGGTTCTGTCTTGACTTCCCTCCACGAGGGACTGCCTTCTTTGAGGAGAAATAAACCCTCTCTTCTCCAAGGTGCTTTGGTTATGATCTTTATCCCAGCAACAGAAAGCCAAGCTAAGACATTTCTTCATGATATGGCTCTAACGAGGCTGGGGGAGCCCTTCCTGTAACTCCAGGCTTGATAGTTTGCTGAAGGAAAAGCACTGGGATTCAGTTCCTAGCACTCACATCGATGGCTCGCAACTGCTTGTAAGTCCACGTCCAGGGGTCTGATGTCTCTCACCTCTCTGGGCATCTGTCCTCACGTGCACGTTGCCTCCTTCCACATAAGAGAAAATCAGTCTTTAAAGAAAAGAAAGGGAAACTTGGCTTTAGCCTTAGCAAGTTGTTGGAAAGTGATTATTGTGTTATTAACGATCTGCTGTTCCATACAGAGAAGCTGTACAGATGTGAGCACTGGAGAAGCTACTCACTTTCCTGTGAAGAAATGAATGCCGACCATCTGTGTGCAGTACCATTGCTCTGCATCGTGAGTAGGTGTCAGCTTCTGGGAAGGCCGTTTGTGATGTGACCAGAGCCAAGGGATGGCCGTGTTCCTTTGATCCCGGGGTTCCAGTTTTGTCTCGTCTGCAGAAATCTTTGTGGTATACTGGGAAGTATGAGTCACATTCCTTTGTCCCCTTGGTATCATGGAGGACCTCCACTCTCCCTGAGACTCTGAGGCGGAGATCGCTTCTTAAATAGGAAAGACAGGCAGGCACTGAAGCCCAGGACACAAGACAAAAGTCCCTTTATTTCTTATGGCCTTTGTAGCTGGCAAGCGCTCCTGGTGGGGCAGGAATACCTTCTGGAAGAGCCATGGAGATGACTCATAGTTTGAGAATTATAAATTCAACAGAACAGTTTTAATAAAGGGCTTTTAAAAAAGAAGCTTTGGAAAAGGAAGGGGAGTTTTGCCACACCAAAGGGTAACATGAAGTTTGTTTTTATATTTCAATGCCTTCTGAAAATGGAACAAGTGAAGAATGACCACAATTGCCCCATTGTCCCAAGGCTAAGAGGAGCATGGTTAAAAACATACTTGCCGACTGGATAGTAGTGCGCACCCCTTTAAGCCCAGCACTTGGGAGGCAAAAGCAGGCAGATCACTGAGTCCAAAGCCAGCCTGACCTACAGAGTGAGTTCCAGAAAAGCCAGGGCTACAGAGACAAACCGAGATAAAATGATGTAGAATTAAATAAACAGAATAAGTGCTTGCTTGTCATGAAGAGTCAGTCGGACACTAAACAGGATCTGGAAATAGAGCTTTGGAATAGAACGGTCATCTCCCACCACATGACAGGAGACCAGAAGAAAGGACAACGGCATCCGTGAAACACCCCCATTTCTTCCAGAAAAGAATCACATAGCTTGTGCTATTCGTGGGCCATGCAGCACAGGGGTTTGGATTCTTTTCTGAGCTTTTGTCAGATCAAGGTGGAAGCTTTCGTACTCACAGGAGGCGCTCTGAGTGGGGGGGGGGGGAGGGCCAGGCAGGAGTGAGCTGTGAGAGCTGTGAGCCCAGGGGGGAGTGAGCTGTGAGCCCAGGGGGGAGTGAGCTGTGAGCCGGGGGGTGGGCAGGCCTGGGAGAGTGACTGGGCCATGGTGCTGGAGATCTGCAAGGTGATAGAACCCGGGAAGCTCTGTCTGTCTTTCTGTCTGCCTGCCTGCCTACCCACTTATCTGCCTGCCTATCTATCTATCTATCTATCTATCTATCTATCTATCTATCTATCTATCTATCTATCTTTTGGTTTTCTGAGGCAGGGTTTGTCTGTGTAACAGCTCTGACTATCCTTGAATTCACTCTGTAGACCAGGCTGGCTTTGAACTCACAGAGATCTTCCTGTCTCTGCTGCCTTCAAACTGGGATTGAAGGCATGCACCACCACCTCTTGGCCCCTGGTGGCTTTTATAAAATGAGATTATAACACATCCATGCCCTTTGTCTCTTGCCTTGTGATGCCCTGTATCACCTCAGGAGTCTGCCATCAAGAAGGCCACCACCGGATATGGCCCCTCAGCTTTGGATTTCCCAGACTGTAAGTCAAAATAAATTTACCTGGTCTGAGGTGTTGTGTTAGTAGCAACAGAAATCTAACTATAAACGAGGTCTTTCCCCATATGACAGGTGAGAAAAGCCGGGCTCAGGGAGCAGAGTCAGGGATGCTCCTTTTCATTTCCCCTCACTTGCTCATCATGGGAGTCCTTAGGTCTCTGCAGCGCTGTCTCTCACCACTGTGGGCGCACTCCTGCAACTCTCAGCACTGACAACCTCAGCTTCGATTCCCTGAAGATAACAAGTGAACCACCCTCGCCTGCTCCTCACCACGGTTGGACTCCATGAAGAACATCGTGGGAGGAGACAGGGGCAATGCCGCTCCAGTTACAGAATCCCTGGCTCTTAATTTTGTGCGATCCTCAGCCTAGAGCTGGGTAAAGAGGGGCGTGTGACGTCAAGACTGTTGAGGGTGAAGGATTCTCACTTGATGGTTGAGGCAGCTGTGGTCCCAGGCGGGAGGCAGGGGTGGGTAAAGGGGCGGAGTGAGCGGTTAGGAGGCGGAGTTAAGCAATCGCTCTTTCTTCCCTCTCCTCCTCCCCACTCCTCTTTTCTTGTCTCTTGTTTTTCCTCCTTCCCTCTTCTCTCCTCGCCTTCCTCCCTTTCTCCCTTCCTCTCCTGTTACTGGAGAAGTACTCTACCACTGAACTATACATCTCTAGCATTATTTGTATCTTTTTATTTTCAGGCAGGATTTTACTAAGCTGCCCAGGCAGGCCTTGAACTTGTGCACCTCTTGCCTCAGGCACCAGAGTGATCGGGATTACAGGCATGAGTCACAGCAGGTTGCGCAGAAAGAAGTAAGACTCTAATACAAATGCCAGAACACATTATTTCGTGGGCAATTTGAGAGGCTCGCTATTGTCTGGCTTTGGATAAGTTACTGAAACACCCCGAGGCTCAGTTATCTCCTTATACAATGGGATTGTGAAATACTTTCCTTGATTTACAAGGATATGGGGGGAGATCTGATGTCAAAGTATAAGAAGCCAGCCAAATTGTCTATCCTGGTTGAAACAGGAAACTGGAGAATTCAAGGCAAGGTAGCACACAGTGCAAACTGTAACACCAGGTTCATTTTTATTGTTACAGCTCCTTGATAACAGAGTTACAGGTTTACATTTCAGCAAGCAACCCTGATTAGCAGGCCAGCCCGTTCAAGCTTAGAATGCACAACCATGTTACTTTTCCTCAGAAAGACACCTGGGGCATGGGAACATCACTTGGCCTAACTATTCTCTAGAAGTTGAGTGTCACGGGCCATGACATAAATACAACAGATGGCAATTAATAATTCCAGTGTTGACCCACCAGATGAATAACTCTCTGATGGAGGAATCTTGTTAAGCAAGGCTTATGGGACAACAGACTCTGAGAACTGGTTGTTTCTGTCTGTAATTATCTCATGTGCCACTTCATTTCTGTAGCTCAATGCCTGCTCTATGCGCTATGGTACGGTTTGTGAGTCAGTTAAGGGGCTGGGGATTGAAACACACACACACACACTCACACACACACACATGTGCACATATACATATTTAAAGAAATATGATTAAGGATATCCTGGGCCATGCAGAGGCATAGAAAAAAGAAGGCTCACTGAAGAAGCAGAGGAAGAGGGGTGAGTAAGCTAGTTTCTGGGATGGTGAAGGAGAGGGAGTAGGAATGTGGGAAGGAATTCTAGCGGAGGCATTTTGCGTAAGGCATTTCTTTCTTTCCTTCAAAATATCTTTTTCATATTTATTCATGTACTCTGTGTGTGTGTGTGTGTGTGTGTGAGAGAGAGAGAGAGAGAGAGAGAGAGAGAGAAAGAGAAGGAGGGAGGGAGGGAGGAATGGAGGGAGGAAGGAAGGGAGGGAGGGAGGGAGTGCTGTTACACACAGACATAGGAGTGAAGGTCAAAGGACAACCTGTGGGAGTTGGTTTTCCCACTGTGTGGATTCTGGGGATCGAACTCCTTTCCTACTGAGGTATCTCGTTGGCCCTGGTGTTTCTTGACGATAGAGGAAGGGGACACTGAGAAAGGGCCTGTTCCTCAGTTCATCACTCTTACAGGACTTATGGCTTCCACAAAGACCTTCCTCTTGCTTCTGCTGCTGGCTCAGATGTTCTTCTACCCCAAACCGTGTGCTGACATGGTCATGCCTCCTTGGTATGTCTGGGACAGTTTCATCTAGGGCTATGAGCTGATGATGTGGAGCCGAAGGGTCTCTGGGGTCTGCAAGCCCACCAGCACCTTTACATGCAAGAGGATAAACGACAGGCAACACCACACCTACCAGACGTTGGACTCCTTCAATGAACTAAATAACTCAAGCTAATCAACACATGGGTTTGTCAGGAGGGTCCCATCTCTCTGTCATCATAGGTCCAAACATCCTCCTGGAGAAGTTGGCATATTCTAAGGGAGCTATGAGTAGTGTGTTCACAGGGAGAGCTGGTGTCCTGGGCTACCAGGTCCTACAGGAGGCTGTCTGGGAACCTCACTGTTGATGTCCACAGAGGCTGGACCAGTTTGCATTCCCACCAGCACTGCAGCATCCTCCCCAGCATTCATCACCATTCGTTTCTGTGCAGTCTCAGTGGGAAGGACATGAGCAACCGTTCAACATCACCGGCCTCAGAAAGCTGCAGATGAAAGCACAAGGCCGCCCTGCAGTCCACAGGCCTCAGGCTCAATTTATCCCCTGTGTGGAATAACCTTTTTGTGCACTGTGAAGACGTGTCTTTGCCAAGGCGTCTTCTGATTGATTTAATAAACAGTCAAGTGGCCAATAGCTGGGCAGAAGAGGGTAGGTGGGGCTTCCAGGGACACAGAGGACTCTGGGAAGAAGAGAGGTGGGGTCACCAGCCAGACTCGGAGGAAGCAGCATGGGCAGTGTGGAGAGATGAGCAGCGAGCCACGGGACAGAGCGCAGATTAAAGACTGTGGGTTAATTTAAGATGTAAGAGATAGTTAGTCCAACCACAATCCTCTTCTCCGAAAGACAGGCAGGTCTAAAGGATATCTCGTTAGTGCCGTGACCTCAGTTGTCTAAGCAGAGCAGACATGACGGAGAGGAGAGTGAGGTGGGGTGCAGAGAACCTTGCTCTAATTCAAGGTCACATCAGGGCTACAGCAATTAGACAGTGTCAGATTTCATTTCAGGAATTCTTCAGGGTTTGGGGTTTCTGTTCTCACAGATCGTCTTCCCAGGCTCAAAGGGAGAGCATGGAACAGATGTTTGGCCGTTTTATACATATATATTAAATTAAGGAATTATTTATATTAAATATAATTTATATTATAAATTATATGTGTGTGCTTGCATATATTAAATTAAGGAAGTATATTCAGTAAAAGATGTGATATCTTATGTGATCATAAAACTACATGTAAATTAAGTATGTACAATGAAAAGTATGTCCCACACACATAAATTATGTACAATGAAAAGCATGTTACACTCACACATATAAATTAAGTATGTACAATGAAAAGTATGTCACACACACATGCACACACACTCATACTTATTCACAGTCCCTGGCTTAAAATTTCCTTTCCAATGCAGGCCATAGAAACTACAATTTTTCTTTTCTAAAACGGGGTCTCAGACCTTGAATCCCTGGCATTTTCTCTCTTTGAGCTAGCCATAAAGAAAGTTACTATCCCAGTGTGGCAGGACGTGCATTCAGTCCCAGTTCTTGGGAGGCAGAAGGCAGGCAGATCTCTGAATTCCAGGTCTACATAGTTAGAAAGACAGGATAACATAGAGAAACCCTTTATCAAACACACACACTCATGCACACACACACAAAAGAAAGAAGAGAAAAGAAAGAAAAATTTCTGAACTTGTGTAACAGGAGGGGTTAAGACACTTCACGTCAGGAGAGATCTGGCTGCACGCCCAGGAGGAAGGAATGCTATACAGAAAGGTCAAGAATGTGGAAGGACCGATTTCTGTGGATTTCTGTGGATTTTAACATCAGATAGTGATCGTTTTGTCTAATCATATTTCTGCGTTGTCGTCTATGCTTTGGTCATGGCTGTGCCGTGAAGTCTCCATAAGAAAGCCAACAGGACTGCTGTACACGTGGCAGTTGCTGGAGAGGGCATGGAAGGCCATGTGCCCGATCCCAAACCTCACCCTCCACAGCTCTCCATCTTTATCTTTGCGGTATCTTTTATAATAAACGAGTGCTGTGAGCCGCCCGAAATTAATTGCCTGAGGATGGCTTTACGTCACTCCCAGTTGAGGGACGGAAGCGTGGGCAAAGTAACCTGGGGTCACAATCACATGAGAAGACAGTAGAGGGAGTTTTGGGGACTGTGGGCAGGTAATGACAACTGTGTTGAATTAGAGTCCTGTCAGGCGCTGCTGGCTGTGGGTCTGACGGATCGCGTGCTAGTGGAGAGAAAGCCCCACGGTGTGGCTGATGCAGAACTGGTGTTCGCAGGTGATGTCCTCTGGGGTTTGTTTTCAGGGTTCAGTTTTCTTTCCTAAAAGCAGTACATATTCAGTGTTTTGTAGCCCTCATAAGTGTCTACAAACATGAGTAAGTATATGCACATGTAAAGGCCTGTAGGAGTACACACTGTACACGTGTGTGTTCCATTGTATGAGCGTTGGGAGCCAGAGGTTGGCAGTACCAATGTGGATTTGTGTCAATGCCCTGAGGAAATAGGAGGTTATTATTTTCAGAGGACAGGACGTCGTTCTTATCCACAGCTTCACTTTGTGTGGTTTCAGTTACATGTCGGAAACCTGTGTTCTGAAAACAGTAAATGGAAATAATTTGTCAGAGCTTTAAATTTTGCCCTGCTTTGAGTGGTGTGATGAAACTATGTCAGTCAGTTTTTCCCGTTCCCTGGAACGTGACCCGCCCCTTTGCTCAGGCGCCACACTGCCAAGGCTCCTGTTCCTGAGTGGGCCAGTGAGAAGGCTCAGCAGATAAAAACACTTAACCCTGGAACTCACCTGTTTGATGTTTGGGTTGAGCTCCCCTCCCCCCTCCCTCCCCCTGCCAAACCCTGCCCAGTTTCAGAAAGGTGGCAAAACAGCAGCTTCTCCCCAAAGATGCCTGACCAGGCCTGCAGGGTATTTAAATGGCCTCTTAAGGAAAGGTCACGTGGTTTCCGGTTCCTTCTCCCATCTCCTCTCAGAGGGCCTGGAGACCATTGGGAGTGGTTTACTCATTAAACTTGGACTTTCAATTCTTAATTTGGCTCTGTTTGATTGGTTGCATTGGCAGAGAGACTTAATATCGGGGTACAGAAATCTTTCAGACGAAGAGAACCAGTTCCCACAAATTGTCTTCTGACCTCCATGAATGACTGTGATGTGTGTGTACATGGAGGTCACACACGGTCATACAAACATGTTAAAACAAACAAAAATCCCCAAATATCCCAGGCTTGAGAATAGTCATCCTGGCTATTTGGTTATGTCAAAGAGAAGCCAAACTGTGCCCCCTTTTAAGTAAGAAGATGAAAATTCTCAACTTAAGTCATCATTATATGACAAAGTGCCTATGGGTTACGCCACAAAGCGATCTATTTGTAAACTTGCTAAGGAGATAAAAGAAAACTGAAGACATAGCCCTGTGGAAGGCAGCTTGCTTAGAATGAACAAGGCCCTGGTTCAAATGCGCGCACACACACACACACACACACACACACACACACACACACACACACACACACACACACAGATTCTAACCTCAATGTGCAAAAGTTACAGCCAAAGCCTATAATTGATACCAGCTTAGGTTCTGATGAGGCCCCTGACAATGTGGAGAACTGCACCTTCTTGCTACCCCACCCTTGGTAGAAAAAGAGCTAGATCCCCTTTCCTTTCATGACTAATTACTTCCCAAAGTCCCTGGTTCGGAGGTTTCTGATACCATTACATTGACGGTCAGAATGTTTCTGTAAGAGGACATCAGAGTTTGCCCTAAACTTTATGTTAGTCTAGAGGGGTTTGAAAGCTGAGCAGACTTCCCTGCCCTAGAGAAGAGCTGTTCAATGACGCTTGTTGCTATACTGGCCTCTGCAGGCTCTGCATGAGTCCACTCACCCTGGTGGTTGAAGCGCTTTTACTCCTAAAAATCACTCCTCAATCTTTTGTGCTTCTCTCTCTCTCTCTCTCCCTCCTCTGTGTGTGTGTGTGTGCCTGCCCCTGCTCTATCACCCTCTACTTAACTCCTCTGAGACAGGATCTTCCATTGAACCAGATGCTAGGCTGGCAGCCAGCAACTCCTGAACAAGCCCCTGTTTTCACTCAGAACAGGACATGCAACCACAGCCAACTTTTCACATGGGAGCCAGGGACTGGAACTCATGTCCTCGTCTGAGGAGCAAATGCTCTTAGCCACCCTACTGTCTCCATAGCTCCTTTTGGGCTAAGCTTTGTTGTTGTTTTGAGACAGGGCTTCTCTATTGTAGTCCGCCCTGACTGTCCTGGTACTCAATCTGTAGACCAAGCTGGCCTCAAACTCAGAGATCTGCCTGCCTCTGCCTCCTGAGTGCTGGAATTAAAAGTGTGTGCTACCATTCCCGACTTTGTGCTAATCTTTTATTTTTCTGACATGTAAACATAGTTCTATAGATGAGGCCATAATGCAAGTCTCTGGATTTTATATGTAGAAACTTAATAAACACATACCTAAATGTTGTGGAATATTAGTTGAAGATGTGTTACATTTGTTTATGCTGTGGAATATTTGCTTAATGATGCAAAAAAAAAGTGTCGCATTCTTTCATGTTACACTTGTTTAACTCTGTGAAGAACTATGTTACTTTGTCTGCCTTGAACACCTAATAGGTCTAATAAAGAGCTGAATGGCCTCTGCGCTCCCGTGGCCTAGCGAGCAGGAACGATCTCGATATGCAGAACGACGCCGGCGAGTTCGTGGACCTGTACGTGCCGCGGAAATGCTCCGCGAGCAACCGCATCATTGGTGCCAAGGACCACGCGTCCATCCAGATGAACGTGGCCGAGGTTGACAGGGTCACAGGTCGGTTTAATGGCCAGTTTAAAACCTACGCTATCTGCGGGGCCATTCGCAGGATGGGCGAGTCAGATGATTCTATTCTCCGATTGGCTAAAGCTGATGGAATTGTCTCCAAGAACTTTTGACCAGACGAGATCGGGAAAAATCTGTCATAAATAAAAGTGAGAAAAAGTAAAAAAAAAAAAAAAAAAAAAAAAAAAAAAAAAAAAAAAAAAAAAAAAAAAAAAAAAAAAAAAAAAAAAAAAAAAAAAAAAA